>CM043017.1:187863326-188106066 GCA_023690525.1 Holotrichia oblita
TTAACGAAGCGCTAAAACCAACAGTGACGAAAAAAACTGGGTGTCTCATTTAAAAAAATTACATACAAGTATACATGCTCATCTGTGAGAGCCGCTTTCCAAGGGAATATTTCGAAAGGGATATGCGATTGTTGAATAATTTTTATACTATACGGTTTTTATATACTCGCAGTCTTATTACTTAATTGTTAGACCTCGTAGAGGGCGAATTTTGTAAGATTACACATAGGAATGATAGGACGATTCATCATACATTATGATTTTCTTATTTCATTCTGTTGCCATGGTTACTACGTACAACAACCATAACTGTCAAAAAATGTGTCCATGTGTCAATGATTTTGACGTTTAACGAAATTTCAAGTTTTAGAGGTTATTGTGATGCAAATATTAATGTTGTGATTATCTGTCAACTTGACAGCGATGATTGACAATCCACATGACAGATCGAGAACTATTTTACAATGCAAGAAATTGGAAGGACGGCTTCTTCTTTTTGTCCGCAAATTTATACAGAGCATTCCAATGAAACGATCCACCTTAAATGTCGAAATGATAAGAAATATTTAGAAAAATTAGAAATTATTCTTGTTTTGGTTATGGAAATTATCATGCTGATAGCGGGAACGTAATTAAGTTTTGTCACCTCAATCGTTCTTAAAATAATAAAACCCAAAAAATAGAAAATAACCTTTTTCGATGATTGAAGTTGTTATTTGTTATAATATGTGGGTGTTTCATAATATATATAAGTAGGACTTCAGGATGTGATAGCTTGTTAAAAAGTTTGAAAAAGTTTTTATCAATTTATCTCTAAAATGCACCACTTTCGAGATACAGGTGTTGAAATTAAAGAATAATCCTTATAGGTATTTTCTATTCATAAGAATAAGATGCGAAAAAATTTTTTTTTAAGTCATAATTATTGAGAAGATTTTGAAGGGATAGTGTTTGTTATAAATTTTTAATTAAAAAAAAATTGACCATGTTTCTCAACATAAAAGTTGATTTTTCTGAAAACGGTCAACTTTAGAGTCATGACCAACAGCACCTTTTTTAGTGAAAAATATTGGCGGATTCAAATGGGCGTCTCAAAACCGTACTTTTTCCAGTGGCGAAGTTGTGGAGAAAACCAACCACTATCCCTTAAAATCTTCAAATAATTATAAATTTTCTAGCACACAACTTAGCTTATTATGAGTAGAAATGCTTGCAAAGACTGTTTTTCTTTAGGATGCAAACGGTTCCGGAGTTATTTGCAAAAAAACGATTTTTTTAATTAAATTTCAAATAGACTGTATCTCCCGAAGATGGTGCATTTTAAAGGGCAAGTTGATAGAAACTTTTCAAATTTTTGACAAGCTGTCACATCCCGAAGTCCTGCGCATATATTATGAAACACTCTGTATATGACATAGTGCCATTCGGAAATTTTAATGTTCATGCTTGGGGAGATTAGCAAGGCAGCAAGACATGGTTTATGCATTATTGCTGAGAGCTGATGTTTTGTCGTAATTGAACCTCTGTAGGGAGGAAGTCTTTTATTGCTAAACGATAGATGGCGACAGCTTACCAATGCTTACCAGATCTTGTCAAAACGATTCTGTATAAGCTGTAAGGTTTAGGGATTTATCATCAAATTGAAGACTAATTAACTTGGTTGACTTGTATGAAGAAATTTATTGGAAAATGTAATGCTTGGTCTTGGTGGAAAGATGTTCAGATGGTAGTTTTGTATTTTAACATGATAAGAACCGTGTTAGGGAATGGTTGGCTACCCGGAATGATCAAGGTTTGCGATGGCCTACGACGAATCCAGATTTTTCAGGATATTAATCTTCTAGAGGAAAGAGGTGACTGGACTACCCCGTCTAGCTCCGGTAATGATTTGTAGGCACTCATTTTTGTGCGTTGGAGCTTGGTCCAGTGACAGCTAGCCATGTCCATCAATGTGGGGCATTATTATGGAGATGTAGACCAGGATTCTCGTTGTGAGAGACGCCTGGGCTTTGCCAGGATCGGATATAGCTTCCAGATCACTGCAGACGCCTTCTTGATAGGATTTTTGGTGTTGATTCCAAATGTGCACCTCATGGCCTACTTCGACTATAGTCCTGAGGTCAGTGTCCCTGAATCTCTTGGTACACACAAGGACATGAGCCCTTCGACAAGACCTTGATTTATCCTTACTGACATTTCAAAGGAACCTCATCCTACTAATCTTGTCATACATTTCTATACAAGTCATTTAGACACCAATAAAAGTAAACAAGTACGTAGTAGACGGTGAATATAAAAATAATTCTTTCATCCATCAATTCCAAACGAGAATCCGTCGATGAGATTATAGTTCCACTTTTAAGAATGGTTTATATGCAAATGGTCTTGTGAGCGTTAATGAAGTTTACATATTCATCTTGTCAATTACGAACTGGCGACCCAAAAGACCAGACCCAATTCGACGCAGGCGACGTCTCTAGATGATTCCCGTCTGAGTGATAATGCAACCGTGTAGAGAGCAAGAAAGTGATGGAAAATGTAGATAGGGCCTGCTATAGTCGGTTCGCGAAATTCTAGCTCTTCGATTACCAAAGTCGATTAGTAGATTTACGACTTTCATTCTCTTATTTTTAGTATGCAAAACCAACTAAAATTAATTCCTTTAATTAGTTTTTAATTTAATTTTACAAATAGGATATATTGAAGTTTTTAAAACGTTTCGGCGCAAATTTCGAGAACGGACTATACATACTTGTTTTAAAACCGCTACGGCTGAAGGGTACACCCAGTAATCTTAGAGGGTAATATTTTAAGAGTAAACACTTCGCCTCCCTTGCTTAATATATTCGTTCGCAATTACGTCGTTTCACCCGGAAATATATGCGTCGTCGATAAATGGGGGAGGGGGAGGGGAAGCACCAATTAAGCGAAAGCTGATTTAAGCTTGTGTTCGGCTCTCGAAATATAATTTATTTCCCTTATACGATTTTTACCGACGCACTTATTATTATATTTCTTTCGCAGAAATAATAGAAAAAGTCAAACGACCGCCACCCCTGATCAGGCCTTCGGTTAGCAAGGGCGCCGCACCGCCAGAAGCGATAAATATAATGCGGCAATGCTGGGCGGAGCAGGCGGATATGCGACCGGACTTCAACACCGTTCACGATCAATTCAAGAAGTTGAATCACGGCAGGAAGGTCAACATCGTCGATACGATGTTCCAGATGCTGGAGAAGTACTCGAATAATCTGGAGGAGTTGATACGGGAACGGACGGAGCAGTTGGATATCGAGAAGAAGAAGACGGAGCAGTTGCTGGCTCGAATGTTGCCCAGGTATGTACCTTTCCTGTTGTAGATATGTAGGTAGTTTGGAGAATCTCGAGTTATATCGAAACGATTTGAGCAATAAATTTCTTTCGTTTGTTTTTGGTTAGTGGGGATTTTATTTCCAAGAGAAAATGAACTAAAAGGGTGATTGATTAATTAAGTAATTAAAGATTGGTGTCAGACTTAATTATATTATTTTAAATAGCAGTTTGAACTAGATAACAACTTCTATCTTATTTGTTGTATCTTGTTTGAACAGTGAAATGTAAAAAAATAGATCTGGTACTTTTGTCGCCATTGTCGATGTACACCCTGATGGAAGCGTTCACCGTGCTTTCCAGGAAACTTTTCAAAAGCGCAACAATCTTTAAGTCGCCATAGATCAGGGCGGTCCAACCATAGAATTATCTTAATATTTTGCCAAATGCTCACCACAGCTTCGGTGGCATACCTCTATCACAATTCCACACAATTGGAATTATCTCATCCATTATCTCTTGAATTGTTCTTGGTTTATTGGCGTACAATTTTTCTTTTAAATATCCCCAAAGAAAGAAGTCCAACGCTATCAAATCACATGATCCAGGCGGCCAATTAACATCGCCACGACATGAGATAACACGGCCATTGAATTTCTCGCGCAAAAGAGCTATTGTTTCGTTGGCTGTGTCGCAAGTGGCACTATCCTGTTGGTACCACATATCGTCCAGGTCCACATCCTTAATTTCTGGCCACATTAACGACATTGAACCTCAATTATGTCTCAGAGTCATTGAAAATATTGACTATCGGATAGAGGTATGCCACAGCATTTGGTAGATATTTTGTTTCACACATAATATTGTCATAGATCTTTCTATCATAATAAAAAAATATTAAAATAATTATCTGAAAACTTTTTTATTTACAATTAACATCGTGCATTATGTTGGTTGATGATTTTACGCTTCTCAATAGGCACTTCATATTATCGTATAATTCTTTCGTCATCATTTACATAACGAGGGGGGTGGATTCAGGGAATAAGATTCTGAAAGAGCTCTAGCTTCACAGGAAGATGCATGAGGAAATATTTATCCTAGTGTTGGCTCAGCAGGCGTCAGAGATGGAGGTTCTCATTGTTGATCCCTCCAAATACGATATTCGTTCCGTCATTCCTTTCTTGCACGTCAAAGGGACTCCACCCGTGGATATTCATCGTCAGTTCGTCCGAAAGTGGTGCAGGGAGTTTAGTACCGGTTGGAAGGAAGTCCACGATGAAGAACGGAGTGCTTTGGAGAGCTTCGGAGGCGGTTATCGAGATGGTCCAACGCGAATTTCTTCAAAACAGGTAGATCACCGTCCTCCCCGAACTTATTGCTCGGATTCCTAGGATTTCTTACGGTACAGTGGAAAGAGCTTTGACTGAACGCCTTGACTGTGCTCGCCAGTTTCTCCAAAAATGTCAAGAAGATAAGGAAGGATTGTTGGACGCCATTGTTACGGGAGACGAAACTTAGATGCTTCATTTCACTCCCTAGTCTCAAAGAAGCTCAAACAACCTCCTTCTGCTAGCAAAGTCGAGGCCAGTGTTTCTTGTGAGCGTCAGGGGAAATTGCTGATCGATTTCATAGAAGGTGGGACAATAAAGATCTCAAGTCTTCAGTCAAACCCAGGAACTTTTGACACACTTTGGGTGGATTGTCATGGCCCACTCAGCTTACAGTCCTGATCTCGCGTCTAGTGATCATCACTTGTTCCCCAAGTTAAAGGAACACTTGAGTGGCCAACGCTTCAAGAGCGACGATGAAGTCAAGGAAGTCAGGTGAAACGCTTCTTCAAGGGGTTGGCGGCGGAGTTCTACAACATTGGGGTACAAAAATTGGAGTACCGTCTATGAAAATGCGATTATGTAGAAGAAGAGTTTCTTCTTTGTAAAATTGAGATGGATTGGGACGAGAATAGAACTCCTGCGTAATACCTGTTGCAGAAGATGATGTCGGAGAGGCTTTACTTCTTATTTCAATAATTTGCTTTCGATTTATTTAAGAAGACCCATTCCTCTGATCTCATACAATAACGATTTCTGCAAAAGCAGTAAGAATAAGCCAACCACCACCTGTCCATCATCCAATAATTTATAAATGTGATTCAGAGCTTTAAAAAGAGCGTTATTGGTAGAATAAGATTTTGTGAATTTAAACTGAGAAGCAGTAATTAAAGAATACTTTTGAAAATATTTAGATCACCAATCGAGTCAGCTAAAGGTAGCGAAATAAATAGGCTCTTCAATACATTGCTTGGGATTTTATCAATACCTGAAGAAATTTGGAAGGGGTTGCAGCAACAGAAGGATGCAGATAAGTAATCCTCTGTTGCAGATGGTTGTTGAACCTCAGGATGGTCCACCGCCCAAGGTAGGGTACGCCATTCACTGGAGGTTGTTCAACATCTTATTGCCCCATGCCTAGACTTTTTCAACATCGACTTCAACAAAATTCCTCTTGCTGAGTCTGTCTATTAACCACTGATGATCAATAAATTTCAAACATCACAGGCATGAAAGGCCTAACATTATGAATTCAAAAAAAAAAGGTCTAAGGACGAAAAATCCGACCTTGATAATAGTGATAGAAGCTCTAAGAGATGGCAGCAACTACACCACAGACTACGCCATAACTATCAGTTGGATAAACAAGCATATTTTCTACATGATCTAAAGGAATGTGCGATCTAGGGAGATAGTTTAATTCTGATTGGTGCGAAATCAGGATCTCTTCATGTTGATGGTATATCTTCTCCTTGACAAATCTGTGGATCGCTATCTCTCTGATTCGAAAGTGAATGTTTCTGGAAGTTTTCGAATAGGAAGTTGGTCACTCTAGGAGGGCACAAATCTCACAGTAGGTGAACAGAAGTGATCTGGATTGTTTTTACACTTTCGATATATTTTACAATGTCTATTCTAACTATTCGCTTCGACTCACTAACTTCGATTGACTAACTTTTCCGATTTACAGCTGTTTATACAGTGCGTTTTTTTTACTGTTGCCATAGGGAATTGCATGGTAAAAATGTAACCCTGTGTTAACTTTTGTTCTGATCAAAATATTTAAACCATTTTTGGAACAAACCTGGAAGATTCTTTGAACTAATTCAATATTCTAAACTGTCGAAAAAGTTTTGAAAAAATATTTTTGTGATAGCGTTTTCTTCGTCTAGCAGGCTTTGTTTTAAAAAATAAATAACGAAAGCTTCTCGAGGTTATGACTAAATAGCTTTGGGAAGACAGTACATGTAAATATTTATTTATAAAAAAAACCAAACGTAGAAACCATTAAAGCACAAATAACTCAACAAATTAACAAAGATTATCAGCAATTATCAAAGCAATTCTTCTCAGCGTTTTCCTTCGACTGTTAGACAATGTCCCAAAGTCAAATAAAATTTCTTGTTATTGTTCAAGCAGTCGTCTTATTGGTGATTTATTACTAAAAGAAAAATTAGCACCAAATCTGCATCGCATCACAAGTCAACAGGTATAATTTCTACCATGCAATTCTCTATGGCAACGCACTGTATACTAAAATACTGCTTTTGGATTTTTAGATAATATTCATTTAGATAGGTACTCTTACACTTTTAGAGTCACTAAATGAGTCATGCTTTTGTGAATTGTTTCTGGAGCATCTCTAACAAGAGCCCAACACTAGTGGACAAGCAACATTGAGGCATTCCAGTTTACTTGGTATCTTTAACCCCATTTTTGATATATCCTGATGGAAGGGTTCAATTTGCTCATCACTTACAGCTCTGCAGTTTCTGTTTTTCTGGGAACTGCAGAGTTGTAAGTTCAAGGGTGAGTGTGGGAAACAATGACAGCACATTTTCAATAATAGTAACGCAGTTGTTGGCTTTTTTATTTCTCGAGAAATTAGTGATTCCAAACATTTTTTTTTTCAATATCTGTTAGAGTGCTGTCAGAATATTTCGAATCTCTGGCTCAACAAAAATATTTTCAGGTGGTGGCAATGAATTCTTTTTGGAGTTGTTTTACATTCTTCTGACCTGGCTCTAATGATTGTCGAGCAGGCCACTCTTGCCTCTTTGCTCGACTGCAACTGATCAAATTTCAGAAAGTGATCACAACACAGGTACTGACGAAGAAGAGCCAGACAAATTAGAATGTCCTTTGCACTACTACTTTATTTAAAGCAATGAAGCATGTGGCTATCCATATTGAACGACCTCGAAAATGATTTTAAAAGAGACTTTATCACCAAATTAATCGTGTTACCAAACGAACTCATATTTTTGAATTACTAATAATAATAGTGTGCTGTATATAAAATTATAGAGGATATAATATAAAGCGTCTGGGCATAATACAATACCGAAATCGAGTTTTATAGGTTAATAAAGGAAGCTATTGTTCTTTATTTTACGGACGTTGTACCTCAAAAAAAAATTGATTTAAAAAGCGCGCACTCGAGAATAATTAACGGCTTTTTAAATTTGCGTTAAAGTTAGTTTCCATGTCGTCTAATTTTCGAATATACGAGACTAACAATGAAGAGACCTCCGCGAAATTCTCCGAGCATTAATTAATGATGAATCATTTAACGAGGAAAATTCGGAGCTTTTATTTTCGAACTTTTTTTATCGCGCGCAGAACGCGATTCTAGGGGAGAAAGTTCAAGGTATTTATTAATAAATAATTTGTAGTATCCTAAAATGGATAAAATTAAAAAAATAAAATTGTAATATGATCCTGTTCCTCTCTAAAGGTTGGAAACAAGGTTATCGGGTTGTAAACGAAGCTATATTTATATGTTTATGCAAATTTTAAAAGAAAATCTGATATCCTATAGCTTCGTATGCGTAGCAGGATCATTATTTAAAGTCAACACCATCCAGGCCATAAATCATGTACACATACGTTTTGGTATATAATACATAAAATCGATATTGAATATTAAACATATCAGTATTTCCAGTACAACAACGTCTGTTAGAATATTGCCCTATTTGTTTTTTTTCGTACACAATACAGTGACAGTTCAATTAGGGAGAATGATGTAATAAAATGTTGTGAATTATCCAACGAATGTTATTAAAAATGGTTAGCGTTTGATGCTATTTAGTTATGTAAATTTTTAATTAGAACAGCAACACAATAATGGGAGAACGTGAACGGCCACATTAATTAATTTAAAATCATTAATAGCGATAACTGTCTATTAGATAGTATGTAAACACAAAATCATAAATTATCGCAATCCATATGTTTGAAAGATGACAGCTAGGAGGGCGATCTGAAATGTTTCCGGAATCGACAAGAAAAACAAAGTATTGGTGTGGATCCAATCTGTTGTTATGGTGGAAAATCACTTTTTCCCAGCAGTTTTTTTTTGTAGTTTGATTATTCATTTGTTGATTTTTTTTAATTCTCTTAGTAGCTGTTTTATTTTTATTTTAAAAAATTTACAAGAAGATTTTCTTATTTCCTTTGGTATTTTATTATACAATGCGAGCATTCTCAAGTGAAGTGTAGTGGTAGCATAAAAATCCCTGTTTCGCTTGAGTTTTACATTCTACAGTTAGCTACATTGAATAAATATCATTTTGTTCTTTTCATTTGCTCTCATTTTGTCATTTCTGATTGCATATTTGTACATTACTGAAGCAGTATACATATAGGTATACAGTACGGTTGACGGTCCTAGGGTCAGTCGATGTCATCCGAAAGCGTATGCAATAAACCACAGACAAGTCCTTCCACACATAATATAAATTGCTTTGAAAAAAGTCAGATTTATTGTATAAAATATAAAAAGAAAACAAGGTTCTACGGAAAATCAGGATAAAGGGAAACTTAAGACAATAAATCAAAACGATCTCCAAGCTGAAATGAACAATTCATACATACTAGTAGTAAATACAAACAGTAATATAATATTATAGTAGTATCTAAATACATACAAAGGAACGATACTGTCAGATTGACAGCAAGAAACTGAACCTGTCTGTATGGTGTTTTGCATACCCGTTCGGATGACATCGACTGACCCTAGGACGGTCGACCGTACTGTATATCATATCTATAAAAATCACTGCAACTGTTTTCTTTTGATGGCAACAAGTTTACAGTGGAACTTATCCAAACTCTACTTTCAATACGTTTAGTCATTCCACTTAAGAAAAGGTACAAACGGAGATAAAGGTTGTTTCAATAAGAGCGCAAGATTAGAATTGCCCGCCATGTTTGACAGTCATAATAGTGGCTTCCGATTTGTCCATAAGGGTTACTCGGGAACAGTTCCGGAGCTACTCGTGTGCGTGTACAGTGAACTAACTCAGTACAGTTCAGGTACAGGTAAAGTGTAAACAAATAAAGGGTGGTGGGGTGATAATCACAGATGTAACATAACCTTTCAAGTTTTCGTTTTGTTTACATTTCATTCAAATTGTCAACACTTTTTTGTAAACAAACGCAAGTGCGCATGCGGGAGCATATCGCCCCAGCCGAAAGGTTGGTGCACCAGGGGTGACGGGAAGCAGAAACGGGGCAGTACAAGTGCGAGTCACATGGCAAAATAGAACGACAGATAGGTGACTGAACACGAGCTGTACTGTGTACAAAGCGAAAGCCACTAATGACACGTGATTATGACGTGACAGATTCAAAATTGACAGATAAGAGTTAGCACACACACACACACATCCTGATTGTTGAACATTATTATGAAAATGGTGATAGTTTCATTGCCAGCATTCGTAAAGTGTGTCCAATATTCGGTCAGCAGAATGTTCCTAATCCATCTACAATGAAAATAATAATTGAAAAATTCGATTGTAGAGGTCGTGTCAATTTAAGATTTAAACTAAACCACGTTCAACATAATTCTTCAACTTATATTATATCTTTCTCCAAGAATATCAAAAAAATTACCATATACTAATCGATTGTTTTTAGAGACGCTTGCGAAACAACATCCAAAAATCAGAATGACACTATAATATCATAATGATACTCAATTTCGCGCTTTTTCATATGTCAAATTTCAAAAAGCAATGCCAGCGACATCTGGTGAAATGTGTGAGTACCAAAACTTTGACGACAGTACAGGGTACCTTCTGCCGTATCTATAGTACATTAGTATTATATTATCTATGATTCTCGCTAAAGATTTGCATCTCCATGCCTACAAACTCCAATTGGCTCAACAACTTGTGCCAATACACCATGCACAGTGCAGTGAGTTTACCAATTGGTAATGGTGGCTAGTACTAAAGGGCACAAGGGGAGGTGATGTGGATAATTAATAATTGTAATTTAGTGAACTATTTTATTTTATTATTTTTACGTATTTTTTAGCTATTGGTGCCAAAATTATCTTATAACCTTGGGAAATACTATATGTTTCGACAAGAGTTCGTTGAACCCACATTATCAATACAATCGATTGAACACATGAATTTATTGGGCTTGGGCCGCGTGGAAATAATGTTGATGTATTAGCAAAGACATTGTTGGATGAATTGCAAACTATTCTAAATTCACCTTCTGGATCTGATAACAATAAACTAATCGCTCAAAGTTACGATGGGGCGTCCGTGATGAGTAGTAAGACAAATGGTGTCCAAGCTATTATCAAAAGAACATTTCCACATGCACATTATATTCACTGTTATGCTCATCAATTTAATTTAATTATTGAACGAGCAATAACAATGTAAAAATTTTCTGTATAAACTTGTTGGATATTATTTGTAGAACGCTTACGTCGACAACAGAATGTGAACGATGTTTTTCCACCCTCAAACGCATTAAAACTTTTTTGAGAAGCACAATATCAGAAGATCGACTGAACGCATTGGCGGTCCAATCAATATAAAAGAAGTTCATCCATCCTATTCCGGATATTGACAACAAAGTCATAGACGTAGACGTCTTTTCCAGCATGAAAAATAAGAGAATGGATTTTATGTACAAAAAATACGTAATTTTTTTTTTGTGCCCACCCATTGGATTGTTGAGCGCAAACGTTGTTGCAAAAGTTGGCCTCGATGGCTTCGATAATCGGCAAAATTGCCGTATATGGGGCTTAGAAAATCCACGAATGATTCATCGCGTTTAATTTGAAACTGACTGTACATACAAGCGGGTACACATTTTCTATATAAAATTGGGAAAATACGAGCTACGGAGGTTAACAACTTTTCCTGAGTTTATATGTATACACAGCCTTCATTTAATCCCAAAAACTACGTGCCTATAAAACTAAGCAGCTCATACAGTATCCGTTGTGGCACGTGATTTACAAAGTTACTATTTTATTGGACAACTATTTAACCGAGGATGTGTCTGGGAAATTAATTTCCCGTTACGATTTATTATATATTTTTGCGTTTCAATCAAAGTTAAGTCAAGTTAACAGTTGCACCTTTATGGTAATATTTTTATTCAATGAAATACATTAAAATGGGACGCATTTTATAAACAACATTGCTGCATAATTATCCCCTCGAGTGCTGCTAATTTAAAATAATTTCGTGCATGCCGGTAAACTTTAATAAAGCTTATTAAATTCCTGACGATAGTCGATTGTTCTATTTACCGCGTTCATTATTTTAATACTGCTCCGCTGTTACATACCTACCTAAGCTACCCAGCGAAATATCGACGACGCTCTCGAAATGCGCTGTACCCGAAGCTGCTTCATTAATAACATCGATATAATTTATTGAAGGGAATAATTCCGTTTCCCAGTCAGTTTCGCTCCGCCACCTTACTACGTCATAAACGCAGAAGTTTTATTGTGAAAGTTAAGCGGACCGCTTCTTTCTGTCCACCGTCCTTTGACGGTTAACGTTTCATTCTGCTCGGTTGAACGAATGGTGCCGTATTATACCGTACATATTTTATATATCTTCGAAATTCATAATTCGTCCCCCTCGGGGATAATTTACATTGCTCTGTGCGTAAATTCGCAATTCCCTCCGAAGTAGTTTTTTCGTTTTAGTTAGGTCTTAATCCGTATACAACTTTTATGAGTTAGTTCTTTCTTCTGTATAAATCCGTTACCTCAACCCTGGTAGTTTGTTTCTAAATTCGCTTTTCTATCGTTTATCGTCTAATCTCATGGCAAATGGGGAAAGGGAAAGTTTTAAATTTGCAAGCGTAACAATAACTCATACCCAACCAATGCCTTCTATAATTGAAAAAGTAGAATTAATGGCTCCTCTAATCAAACTAAAACTACATACATCAACGGCAGTGGATTGTAGACGTCCTGAATCGCCTGTCGGACCTTTCCTTTTGAATGGAAGGTACCTAAAATTATACTGCTACACAAAAAGGCAAAAAATGTATGAGACGCACCTTCATGTACAGAGGCTTCTGCTTGCTAAACACAGTCAACAAGTTGTATGAGGCTGTAATTAAAACTTGCTTAATATAGCAGATCCAGTGAAATGGTAGTTTTAGGCAAAATAGATCATGTTGCGAAAGATAGTGCGCGCTAATAACTATAGATGTCAAAAATATTTTTAACTCTGTAAACTGGGGATTATCTAAGCGACAGAAAACTGCAAGTAGCAAAGAATCACCTCGTTCTCTCACACGATAATGAGGGACGATTTGGCTCTGAAAATAAATTCTAATACTGAGCACGATTTAATAATTAATGGTTTTCGTTGCTTTTGAACTGGTTTTGCCCTGATTTTGGTTTTGAGCTGGTGTTAGTTGGATTTGAGCAAATTTTTGTTGGTTTTGTCCTGGTTTTAAGGTGGTTTTCGTTGGTTTTGAAATGGTTTTGAAAACAGCTTTAAACCAACTCAAACCAGCTCAAAACCAACTAAAACCAACTCAAAACCAACTAAAACCAGCTCGTACAGTACAGGAGTACCTTCATTTCAAAACTAGCTCAAAACTAACGAAAACCAAGTCAAAACTAGGCAGGCTGTTTTGAAAACCAGGCCAAAAGCAGCTCAAAACCAACTAAGACCGGCTCAAAACCAACTAAAACCAGCTCAAAACCAACTAAAATCAACTAAAAGCATCTCAAAGCCAACTAAAACCAGCTCGAAACCAACTAAAACCAGCTCAAAACCAACTAAAACCAGCTCGTAAAATCCAGGAGTACCTTCATTTCAAAACCAGATCAAAAATAACGAGAACCAGGTCAAAACTAGGCAGGCTGTTTCCAGAACCAGCTCAAAAGCTGCTCAAAACCAACTAAGACCAGCTCGAAACCAACTAAAACCAGCTCAAGACCAACTAAAACCAGCTCAAAACCAACTACAACCAGCTCAAAACCAACTAAAACCAGCTCAAAACCAACTAAAATCAGGTTAAAACCAGCTCATAAAGTCCAGGAGTACCTTTATTTCACAACTAGCTCAAAACTAACGAAAACCAGATCAAAAGTAAGCAGGCTGTTTTGAAAACCAGGCCAAAAGCAGCTCAAAACCAACTAAGACCGGCCCAAAACCAACTAAAACCAGCTCAAAACCAACTAAAATCAACTAAAAGCATCTCAAAGCCAACTAAAACCAGCCCGAAACCAACTAAAACCAGCTCAAAGTCAACTAAAACCAGGTCAAAACCAGCTTGTAAAATCCAGTAGTACCTTCATTTCAAAACCAGATAAAAAATAACGAAAACCAGGTCAAAACTAGGCGGGCTGTTTCCAGAACCAGCTCAAAACCAACTAAGACCAGCTCAAAACCAACTAAGACCAGCTCAAAACCAACTAAAACCAGCTCAAAACCAACTAAAACCAGCTCAAAACCAACTAAAATCAGGTTAAAACCAGCTCATAAAGTCTAGGAGTACCTACATTTCAAAACTAGCTCAAAACTAACGAAAACCAGGTCAAAAGTAAGCAGGTTGTTTTGAAAACCAGGCCAAAAGCAGCTCAAAACCAACTAAGACCGGCTCAAAACCAACTAAAACCTGCTCAAAAGCAACTAAAACCAGCTCAAAATCAACTAAAACCATCTCGAAGCCAACTAAAACCAGCTCGACACCAAGTAAAACCAGCTCAAAACCAGCTCGTAAAGTCCAGGAGTACCTTAATTTCAAAACTAGCTCAAAAATAACGAAAACCAGGTCAAAACCAGGCAGGCTGTTTCCAGAACCAGGTCAAAAGCAGCTCAAAACCAACTAAGACCAGCTCAAAACCAACTAAAACCAGGTCAAAATCAGCTCTTAAAGTCCAGGAGTACCTTCATTATTTCAAAACTATCTCAAAACCAACGTAAACCAGGTCAAAACTAGGCAGGCTGTTTTCAAAACCAGCTTAAAATCATGTAGACTGTTTTGGAAATACCTACGACCACCAAATTACAGGGGGCAACGGCTGGCTATGAGTTATTATTGCGCCTGCGGTTATAGACCAACTTAACTCCACATATGCCGTAGAATTTGGAAAACTACAGAAAACCAAACTCAGAAAGGAAGTACCGAGGTTCGAACCCGGTACTGCCGGACTACGAGGCAAATGTACAGGCCACTAGCGCGACAGCTATGAAAATGGCGGAATTAACTATAGGGGCCACGGCTAGGAGCATCACAGTGGAGAAGTGGCGGAAGTGATGGGAGAAAAACGAAACAAATACTCAATGGACACAGCGACTAATACTGCACTTGGATCCCCTGGCTAAAACCAGTTCAAAACCAACTAAAACTAGGTCAAAACTAGCTCATAAAGTCCAGGAGTACCTTAATTTCAAAACTAGCTCAAAACTAATTCAAACCAGGTCAAAATTAGGTAGGCTGTTTTCAAAACAAGGTCAAAACCAGTTAAAAATCAGCTCGAAACCATGTAGGCTGTTTTGGAACTACCTACGACCGCCCAAGGGGCTGCCCAAGGTGGCTCCTTGCCTACTGTGGCACTACAAGTGATCACAGGGATCCCTTCAATTGATCTTCTAGCACAAGAAAGGAAGAAATACAGTTATGAAAATGGCGGAATTAACTATAGGCCCACGGCTAGGAGCATCACAGTGGAGAAGTGGCGGAAGAGATGTCAGAAAAGCGAGAAAGATGCTCAATGGACACAGCGACTAATACCTAACTTGAATCCGATGGCTGTTTTGCAAATTTAGTAGCACGGACTATTATTTCTGGCAGGCTCTAAGTGGCCACGGGCTACGCAGAGCGTATGCCCTAAGGACAACCTCAATCTATGAGTGTACTGTAGGGAAGACGATATGACGGCCTACATCTACCATCTTTATATGCCGTCGATGGAGGCACCAGATAACTTGATTAGCACGATGATATACAGCGAGGAAAATTGGAGGAACATTCACTATCTAATCAGAGATAATGAAGAACAAGGAAAAGGAAGCGTTCGGATGATGAGAATGGTAGTCAACTAAAACAACCCAAGCACGCAAGCAAGATGTTATGTATGTCTAGAAAGATGGTCCCGGGGATACCTGTTATGGGCATTAGACCATTGCTTAAAAGGGGTTCAAAATTGGATTTTGTCAACTATCGCCCTTTAATAATTTCTTCAGGCTTTTCTAAATTTTTTGAGCAGGTATGCAATATTGGAGCCAGCAACGTGGCTAGAGAGTTAACCGATCGATATTTACTATTTTACCAACAAAACCGAGGAAATTCAACATGTGAAAGATGCACTCTAGAAGAACGGCTAGAAACCACAGGAGATTCGGAGATTAGCCGGAGCCAAAAAGAAACAGAAGGATGACTAAGAACTAAAGCCAGCAGGATACGCGCATCTGCCATATATTGTTGGAGTCACGGACAGGCTGGAGAAAACCCTGGGGAAGAAGAACGTCAACGTCAGGTTCAGCACAGTCAAGAAAATAAAAGAACTGCTTCCATCCAACAAAGACTCCATACCGAGACTACAAGCTAAAGGCATCTACGAACTTCAATGCCAATGCGGGAAATCGAATATTGGACAAAACGGGCGCAGTATACAGTGCAGAGTGAAAGAGCATCGCAGGGATGTCGAACAGGGAAATACTGGAAAATCTGCAGTAGCTGAACACTACCACACTGGAAGCAGTGACGTAATCGACTACAAGGATGTGAAGATACTAGCCAAAAGCAATCACTACTACCCACGGATAGTGAGAGAATCCCTGGAAATAATGAAGAATCCGAACAACTTCAACCGAGAGGACGGATACAGATTGAGTAAGGTATGGAAGTTAGCGCTGGAGAGCTCGAAGCAGCAAAGACCAACAAGGACGCATCCGAGATCATCTAACACGAATCGAGGAGAAGCATCGGACACAGATCAGAGAACGATAACGGATACGGTTCAGCGGACTGGAACGGATACGCATCACTGGAGCGGAACAGGGACTGGGTGTATAACGAGGAGCAGAAGACATCAACATCAGTCTTTAGAGAACTTCTGAAGAAGCTGACAGTATGATCAGCGAAACGTCAAGTTTGTTACAACAACCACGGCAATACCCGAAACATACATCTCTATGGAAGAGTGGCCGTGAAAGCCTACATTCGATTAACTGGTGTTTTAGTTAAAACTCTTTTGGTGTTTAGAGTCCAATTTGTTTGAGATTAATTATAAATAAAACAATGCAATTAACACTGTAAGATCTTGGAGTTTGCCGAGTCGGAAAGGTGTGCCGCAAGGCGGCATTTTGGGTCCTTACAACATGTTTATCTATGCTGACTTTATTTAAATAATGATACGCCGTACGCTGGCCGATCGCCGATAGAGCTTGAAATATTTCTTGACAATAATCAAGACGTTTGTGACGGAAGAACGTTTTTGTCATTTATTTCTATTAGTACCTGCATCTGCATTATTGAAAACTCCGCAGTCTATACCGCTTTATGCTGAAGATTAAAACGAAACGTGTATACGCACGTGTTACTTTACAATACACGTTGCAACGATATGTTACAAATTATTGAATGTATCCGCTCGTGCAGGTAATTAAATTCAATTTCGTAATACGCAACTGAACATCAGGTAATCCTTTGCCGTTATGTAATCGCTAAACGTTAAAAACAGATGATTATAGAAGCTGGAAAATGACATGTTGGATAACTAATCAATTAAACAAATGAAAACTAACATCAATGTGATGACGATCAATGATGTCGTAATTATTTATAATGGTTGAAAAGAAAACTACATTTATCGTATTATAAGATGTGGAGAACAAAATTGCCATTATTTCCGCTACATCCAGACATATCTTACAATAACAAGCCCAATGTCTGCCGTCGGAATAGGTTAATAACGTCGTCTCGAGTTCAACGAGGAAAATGAACTTTGTGTGCCAGTTGCATTTCCCACTACCGACCGACGATTCGCTTGAGTTTCCTCTCCTAATTTCTTGGCAACGTTTAAAACTCGTCTCGAATAAAATGGAAGTAATTATTTTAAAGGGTATCGTTAACTTATTTAGTAACAAAATTAAAAAAAAAACAAACTTAGATAAAATGTGTTTACTTTATAACTCCGAGTGAGTGAGTAGTGGAAGCAAATAAAACGTTGAAAACGATGAAACCGAGATAAAACAACATTATCACGCTCGAAATGGATATCCGACATTTTTTCTGTTGAAGTGGTGGTTGGGGGATGGGATTGAGGGGGTGGACGTTGGCGTAGGTGTATGCAGAAACGAAATGGAATCCAGAAACTACTTTAAAAGCACTTGTAACATCTGTTAGTGGCTGTGAACGCATTAAACGCAGCTTTTGTTCATGGCGAATCGCATTAAGGCATTCCCAGCGAAATTAATTTAACAACCTGTATGTTAGCGAGCATTGCATACATTTTGTTACCTTATAAAAAGAAAAAAAAAACTCTAATCGAATTTAAATTGCATTAATGTAGGCACCGCGTCTTCAAAATCTCTCCTCGTTAAAGTAGGCTGTTTTTAAAGTAATTAAATGATTAAAGGTTGGTATAAATGTTTTAAATTCTGACAGTTGTCAAACATGAATTCGAATTATAGACAAACACAATAGCTGCAATAGGCGGTTATGGTATATTGTTGTAACGAATAAAAATAGATCTCGAGCATTAGAAGCGTAGCACGTGGTTTCGATCTCCTTAGTCTCGTCGGCGCAACTTTGAATGCAAGATCTAATTTCATCGTCGTGGCATCCTGTTCTTCCAGCTTCACTTGCGCTTAGGATGTCCTTCTGATGGTCCTTGGGTGTTAATGGGTTGCCTTCTTGAAATCTTCTGATGGATATCTGAAATGAGAGAAACAGAATTAGGTATTAGAAACATGTGTATGGGTTTGAGTAGCAATGAAGTTCAATGTTTAAAAAGGCAAGGACATAAAGCTCACTCATTACTGTCCAGATTGCTCTGATTTGAAAGACCAATTGAAAGTCTTCACGATTTGAAAGCATTGGTTAAGGAACTTAAAAATGAAATAGACTTGGAGAAGGAGAAGGTTGTGCCTACCCAAAATGCAATCGAATCTAATTGGGCCTAATTTTTGGTAAAATATCTTTGAAATAATAAAAAAGTTCCTCTGATATGCTTGAAAATTTAAAGACCTTGCTCAGATATTCATTTAAGAAGTCGTATCTCAATGGTATAACATACTACCAATTCATTGGGCTTAGTTTGAAAAAAAACGTCTATGAAATAATAAAAAAATTCCTCTAAAATGCTTGAAAAATTGGAGACCTGATTGAGATATTCATTTAAAAACTTATACATCAATTGTAAAATATGCTAGAAACTAATTGGGCTTAATTTTTGGTAAAATATCTTCGAAATAATAAAAAAATTCCTCTGATATGCTTGAAAATTTAAAGACCTTTCTCAGATATTCATTTAAAAAGTCGTATCTCAATGGTATAACATACTACCAATTCATTGGGCTTAGTTTGAAGAAAAACGTCTATGAAATAATAAAAAAATTCCTCTAAAATGCTTGCAAAATTGAAGACCTGATTGAGATATTCATTTAAAAACTTATACATCAATTGTAAAATATACTAGCAACTAAGCGGGCTTAATTTTTGGTAAAATATCTTCGAAATAATAAAAAAGTTCCTCTGATATGCTTGAAAATTTAAAGCCCTTGCTCAGATATTCATTTAAAAAATCGTATCTCAATGGTATAACATACTACCAATTCATTGGGCTTAGTTTGAAGAAAAACGTCTATGAAATAATAAAAAAATTCCTCTAAAATGCTTGCAAAATTGGAGACCTGATTAAGATATTCATTTAAAAACTTATGCATCAATTGTACAATAAACTAGCAACTAATTGGGCCTAATTTTTGGTAAAATATCTTCGAAATAATAAAAAAGTTCCTCTGATATGCTTGAAAATTTAAAGACCTTGCTCAGATATTCATTTAAAAAATCGTATCTCAATGGTATAACATACTACCCATTCATTGGGCTTAGTTTGAAGAAAAACGTCTATGAAATAATAAAAAAAATCCTCTAAAATGCTTGCAACATTGAAGACCTGATTGAGATATTCATTTAAAAACTTATACATCAATTGTAAAATATACTAGCAACTAATTGGGCCTAATTTTTGGTAAAATATCTTTGAAATAATAAAAAAGTTCCTCTGATATGCTTGAAAATTTAAAGACCTTGCTCAGATATTCATTTAAAAAGTCGTATCTCAATGGTATAACATACTACCAATTCATTGGACTTAGTTTGAAGAAAAACGTCTATGAAATAATAAAAAAATTCCTCTAAAATGCTTGCAACATTGGAGACCTGATTGAGATATTCATTTAAAAACTTATACATCAATTGTAAAATATACTAGCAACTAATTGGGCCTAATTTTTGGTAAACTATCTTCGAAATAATAAAAAAGTTCCTCTGATATGCTTGAAAATTTAAAGCCCTTGCTCAGATATTCATTTAAAAAATCGTATCTCAATGGTATAATATACTACCAATTCATTGGGCTTAGTTTGAAGAGAAACGTCTATGAAATAATAAAAAAATTCCCCTAAAATGCTTGAAAAATTGAAGACCTGATTGAGATATTCATTTAAGAACTTATACATCAATTGTAAAATATACCAGCAACTAAGTGGGCTTAATTTTTGGTAAAATATCTTCGAAATAATAAAAAAATTCCTCTGATATGCTTGAAAATTTAAAGACCTTTCTCAGATATTCATTTAAAAAGTCGTATCTCAATGGTATAACATACTACCAATTCATTGGGCTTAGTTTGAAGAAAAACGTCTATGAAATAATAAAAAAATTACTCTAAAATGCTTGCAAAATTGAAGACCTGATTGAGATATTCATTTAAAAACTTATACATCAATTGTAAAATATACTAGCAACTAATTGGGCCTAATTTTTGGTAAAATATCTTCGAAATAATAAAAAAGTTCCTCTGATATGCTTGAAAATTTAAAGACCTTGCTCAGATATTCATTTAAAAAGTCGTATCTCAATGGTATAATATACTACCAATTCATTGGGCTTAGTTTGAAGTTAAATGCCTTCGAAATAATAAAAAAATTCATATGAAATGCTTGAAAATTTAAAGACCTAATTGAGATATTCATTTAAAAAGTCACACCTTAATTGTATAACATACTACAAACTAATTGGACTTTGTCTTAAGGAAAATCTCTTCAAAATAATACAAAAATTCCTATAAAATGCTTGAAAAATCAAAGACGTGATTAAAATATTTATTTACAAAATGGCGTATCAATTGTGTAATACACTATCCTTAATTTAGGAAAAATGCCTTCGAAATAATGAAAAATAATCCTCCGAAATGAATGAAAATTTACAGGCCTCCATCAGATATTTTCTTAAAAAGTCGTACATCAATTCTACAATATATTATCAACTAATTGGACTTAATGTGAGATAAAATATTGCCACAATAATAAAAAAATTCCTCTGAAATGCTCGCAAAATTGAAGACCTGATTAAGATATTTATTTAAAAACTTATACATCGATTGTAAAATATACTAGCAACTAATTGGATCTAATTTTTGGTAAAATATCTTCGAAATAATAAAAAAGTTCCTCTGATATGCTTGAAAATTTAAAGACCTCTTTCAGATATTTACTGAAAAAGTCGTGCATCAATTGTACAATATATTATCAACTAATTGGACTTAATTTGCGGTAAAATATTCTCGAAATAATTAAAAAATTCCTATGAAATGCTTGAAAATTTAAAAACCTGATTCAGGCCGATATGGAAACCGTTATTTAAGAAATGGCGGACAGAGGGAGACAAGACTCCCTACCAAGTAGAAATGCAAGGCCACAGAAAAATAAAATACAATGATGAAATAATGAACTCGATGAATTCTTCTCAACGAGTTCTACACAGCAATCTACTACAGCTGAAAATAACTATCAGCATATGAAAATAAGCAGTGGTCCAGTAAGTCCATGGTGCTTTTCGAGACCACTTCAACCGAAATATTTAAATTATTTTTACTTTAAAAAACTCTGCAACGATTCTTAGTCCATCAATGAGTGCTTTAGAGCAGAAATATTCCCGGAACAACTAAAGAAAGCCAATATCTGTCCAATCTACAAGAGTAAGGGAATTAAATCCGACTAACTAGCTAACTATAGCCCTAATGCACTAATATCTGTCATAGCAAAAATATTTGAGAAAGTTTTGCTGAATAGAGTGTGTTCATCCATGCAAATCAAATAATTAGTAACTATTAAAATGCTTACGTACAGGGTCGTTCTACAATTTTATCAGTTTATTTATGTCTAAATAGAATCCTCTGCAGCCTAAATATTAGGAAAAAAGTTGCCTAATAACGAAGTTAGAGATGATGGGGATTCGTGATCCAGCACTAAATATTATAAGGTTTTTTGTTTCTTCCTTTATTCCTCCCCATTGAATACTTACCTCGTTTTTTGGCTTCTTCTCTTACTCCCTCTTCCCATGTTTTCCTAGATCTTCCTTTTGGCATTTTACCTGTTGTTTTTGTTTCATATACTTTTCTTGGAAGTCTTCCCTCTGGCATTCGGCAAACACGTACGAACCATCTTAGCTGGTTTTCTCCTATTTTGTCGTTTACGGGCTCTATTCGTTTCTTATTTTGTCTCTTCTTGTCTTGTTTTTAATGTTCCTGAGGAACCTCATCTTCATTGCGTTTATTCTTGATTTCTGTTTTTCTGTTAACGTCCACGTTTCGCTACTGTATATTATTGTGGGTCTGACTATTTTCTTTACTACCTCGGCTTTTACTTCCTCGTCAATTTCTGTTTTACTTAGGAGTGTCGTTTTCATTGTGTTGAATATTTTTCCTGCTTTTTTCATTCTTTCGTTTATTTCACTGTCCCAAATAATATTGATTTTCTACTTGTTCTACGCTTTGTCCGTTTATTTTAATGTCATCTGTTTTGTTTCCTTTTTATATAATCATACTTTTTGTCTTATTTATGTTTATTTTCATATTTATCTTATTCAGTTCGTTTTGTAGTGTATTTAGGTTATGCTGTAGAAGTTTTCTGATTTCACCAGGACTGCCATATCATCAGCAAACATGAGTTCTGCTATTCTTGTTTCTTCCATTTTTCCATTTTCCCAGCCTTAGTTTCTTCATTTCCTTCGTTGCTTCTTTTATTGTGTCATCAATCACTGCCGCAAACAGTAATGGGCTCAGCACACAACCCTGTTTAACACCCAGTTTCGTTTTAAATTTTCCAGATATTTCATTATTTGTTCTTACGTAATTCGCATCATCTCTGTACATTTCCTTTAGTATGTCAATTGTTTCTCTGTCTATCCCCCTTTTTTTCTAGTATTTTCCAAATTAATGTCTTCTCGTTCTATTCGGTCGAACGCTTTTTCGAGATCGATGAAGCAAATGTGTGTATCTTTGCTTTTCCTCAATGCTTTTTCGCTTGCCCGCATTGTGTTTCCTCTATTGTATTTTCTATGGTTGCTCTTATCCTTTTCTCCAAAATTCTTGTTAATATTTTTCCTGTTGTACTTAGGAGGGTGATTCCTCTATAATTCTTGCAATCTCTTTTGTCTCCATTTTTATATATCGGTAGTATTATGCCTGGTTTTCCAATCATTCGGTATTTTCTTTGTTCTTATTGCTGTATTTAATATTTCGAGTAATTTCTCCGATCCTTCCTTTCCTAGGAATTTAATCATTTCTGTTGTTATCTCATCTTTTCCGGGGGCTTTCCCCATTTTTCTGATCTGTGATTTGTTTTATTTCCTGCCTGTTCTTATCTCTTTGATCTTCCTCATCTATATTTGTTGCTTCCATTTTTGATTCTCCCTCTATTTTATGCAATTCTTCAAAGTATTATTTCCATCTCTCACTATTCCCTTTTTGTCTTTTATATTCTGCATTGAGTAATCTTTTTTATTTCGGGGTTGTTTTAGCGTTAGTTTCTGATTTTCCCTGAAATTCTTGTTCATTTTTTCTCCAAACTTTTCCAAGATTCTTTTTTTTTGCTTCTTCTTCTTCAGACTTCTATGTAAATATAAGCAGTACGATGTCTAAGCAATCACTAAAAGGAGCGAAAAGAGTTGTCGTGAACATAGATTCCTTTTTATTGAAGTAAATCCTTCAGTTGTTGAGCAAATGCTTCTTATTTTAAAATATGAAAATGTAAAACCTTTTACTTCACAGCAATCTCTCGAAGAAAAACCTTTTCCTTTGCTTTTTTCAATTCATATTCCTTGAAGGAATTACTTTAGTTTTTGAAAACAAACTTCGTTTCATAAATATCTCCTATTGTGCTTTCCGGTATCCTAGTTTCCTTTGGTATGAGTTTTGCAAACAAACTCTCAAATTTACAACAATTGATAACAAAAATAGAGTAGTTAGTAAGTTGTTTACCTTCAGTAGGATTTATATAGCATCCATTAACAATTATTGACATCAGAAAGTAGTAAACTTAACAAAAATCTAAACAAAACGTTCGTACAAGTCAATATCCAAGTTGGAGAACAATTGTGTATCTTTAAAAACCAATTACTGAAATATCGTTAATCTCGAGCTCGCTCCAGTTGGACTTACTTTCTTTCTTTCCTTACTTGTCGTCTTACTCCACCTCTGTATATATAGAAATTCGTCAAACAAAACTGGCTCTTAATTAAAAAGTTGCCGATGATGCCGGGGCAAATTCCTTCAATTAAAACTTCCACGTCTTTGGTTGTCGACCAATTAGTTTGAGAAAGAAAAGAAGGAGTACTTCGCTTACTCCGAAGTACTATCGATGTCAAATCGTAATAAATTTATTAAATTTAATTTTTTTTTAAGATTAAATGACTTAAATTCTACCACGATTACTCCGTAAGAATTGATTTGCTTTTAGTGGGAAAAGCACCATCAGTCCCTCTCGGAAAAGTTTTCTGAAACTCGGCTCTAAGGGATATATATTAAGCAGTTTAAATGATTAATTATGCTCCGTTGGAGAAAGTGGATGTAGATTACCGAAAATGATTATTTAATAGAAAATATAATCTATATTATTTTCTTAGTGGCTATTTTTGATTGCAGTTCGGTGGCTGAGAAATTGAAGTTGGGTATGCCGGTCGATCCGGAAGAGTTCGAAGAGGTGACGATTTATTTCTCGGACATCGTCGGATTCACCACGATTTCGGCGCATTCGACCCCGTTTCAAGTCGTCGACTTGCTCAACGATCTCTACACCTGCTTCGACGCCACCATAAACGCTTACAACGTATACAAAGTCGAGACTATAGGTGATGCTTACATGGTGGTCGGTGGAGTACCGGTCAGGGTTGCAGATCACGCCGAACACGTATGAGTTTTTATAACATCTTTTTTTTTATTTTTTTTTTTCGTTTTTTGTTTCTGATCAGATAAAATTTGTCTATGTCATTTTTTTTTTGATTGTTTTCCTTTTCTTCAAACGCGAACGAATCATGAACTACTAGAAAGGACTTGAAACAACTTTTTTTTCCTTTAGTTGAATAGCTATTTTTGCTAAGCCACAAGTTTTAAATTCCACCAGTTTTTCATCCATCATATATATTTGAAAGCTGTCAAATCTAGAAGCTATAGAACATGACTGTGGCAATTCTATATGTACAGGATGCAGCAGCTCTATTACAGAAGCTAAGAAAAACGAAACCAACTAAGATGGGACATTTTTATTGTTATTATCCAAGAATAAACATAATTCCGTTTAATGCAATATTAAACGGACTAAAGACTGCAAGTGTGGTCCGGTAAAAATGGGCGTTATTTAGAGAAACAAACACGTCGAAGCATTTTCACGAACTTTCGACATTTTAAATGCATTGCAACCGAATTATAGGTACGCGTACTTGTAATGCATGATCATGCAACAATACCGTACGACGACTGACTCCGAACTACATATTTCACTAAACTACTGCCGCTGAAACCGGACCAATTCTTGCGGTCTTTAGTCATTACTTTCCGAGTCGTGATTGCCTCAACTTCTTGCGTTATCGTTTCCTTGGGAGTTTTTAAAGTTTGATGGCTTGGATTTGGGATAGCCCCGAAAAAAAGAATCACAGGGCGTCAAGTCTGACGGACATGGTGGCCACCCGATATCACCATTCAAAGAAATGAGATGTTCAGGAAACATTTCCCTCAACGTTGTGTTGGCTGTGGCACCATCTTGTTACCATTTATAGTAACACTCTTGCCCAAACCGGGCCAATCACACCCGAATAAAGAAACAGCACACCGCATTCTTACTTTGAGACTATGGGGAGTGGTCGTTGATGGAGTTCTTGGCGGTTGTTTTCAGATCAATACCTGCTCTTGTGTCTATTTCATGCACCTGATAAATGAAAACGGGTCGATAGCCGCAGTGGTTAGACGGCTGGTTATTGTTGTGGCGGGACAATAGGAGCCGGTTTTCGATTCTCTGGAGGTGACATTTTATCAGAGAGGTGAAATTCCAGATCGACTTACCATTCGCTGTTCGCCTTATTAGCTGCCGCGCTAGTCATCTACTTTAAAAAGTTGTAACTGATAGTAAGGCCTGGTTCCAAATAAGTGTTTAAATGGAGTTATATCATTTTGCAGTCATGGGAAAGAAAAATCGTGACATTAGAGGTAACTGGACAGAGGAAATGATGGAGGACGCACTCCAGTTATTAAAACAAGGCTATTCCCAAGTATCGGTGTCACAGCGTTGTGGTATTTCTCGTCGAACACTAAGAAACCATTTAAAATCTGGATCAGTGAAACGAGTGATGGGTGCAAAACCTGTTTTGACTGAACAGCAAGAACGCGACTTAGTTCAAAAAATTATAAGTTTTGCTCAAAAAGGTTTTGCTCTAACTGCCAAGGTGCTTCGTCGAAGTGTATACAAATTTTGTGATGAACTTGGCGTGCACAATAAATTTACCGAGCATTTTTAAAACGTCATCTAAATATTTCTCAGCGTGGAGTACAGCAACTAAATCCAGCTCGTGCTCAGAAACTGAACCATTTCATGATCGATGATTATTTTGATAAATTAAGTAACCTCTTGGAAACAACTGGATTAAAATTTACAACATGGACGAAAAGGGGTGTAGACTTATGCTTCATCATCAACAGCGTGTACTCGCTGAGAAAGGATCCAAAAGGGTTCACTCAATAGGATCAGAACATGCCGAGAATGTAACTATAGTTGGATGTGCAAATGCGCTTGGTCAGGTAATTCCTCCGATGATATTATTTAAAGGCCAGAGACTAAAACCTGTATATTACGATGGGTTACCAACAGGGGCAATTGTTCACATGACATCCAAAGGCAGTATGACTACGGAGGTGTTCTTAGAATGGTTGGAACATTTTGCAAGGTTTCTGCTCCTCCTGTAATTTTAATTTTTGATGGAGCATCCAGCCATCTAGATGTAATTATAGCTGACAAAGCCGAATCTTTAGGAGTGGAGCTCTTGTGTCTATCAAGTAACACGACACATGAGCTCCAACCTATGGACAAATCCTTTTATCGATCCTTAGAGGCCCACTGGGATCAGGAACTGCTACATTATTGGGACCAATATCCTGAGAGAAGATTGAATAAAGAGAGATTTTCAGATGTATTTGCTCCAGTTTGGGGAAAATGTATGACACTTAGCAACATTTTCTGCGGCCTGTAGCAGTTCTCCTGGGCAGTTTCTCAAATCAGGGAGTTCTTTCTGTGACACCCTGTACATACCGGGTGTCCAGCCTAAGATGTAACGGTCCATAGCCGACTTATTATTAATTTTACGTAAAATTTGAAAAATTGTCTTGTTACCCATTTCCCAACTTAAAATCATGAATAACTTGATTTTTTTTTAAATAGAATGGTATAGTAATTTTTACATAAATGGATGTAAAAACTAAAAAATCGGAAATGCCTCCAAAACCGTTGGAAATAGAGAGAATAATATCTGTATAAAATCGGAAGAAATACCAAGAAATTCCAAATACCGAAGACGCGGTAGATGTAATTTTTTTCGAAAAACGTAAAAAACGTAATTCGGAAACGGTACAACCTCCACTCAATGTAAGCTTAACAAAGTGCTTTTTAAATTTAATAAGGAATCAAAAGATGCTTACAGTAGGACCGAAAGTCCGCCATTACTGATACTAATTTTAAAATGTGTAGAATTTGATTCCGGGCAACATTTATTTGAAACATTTTTTCAAAAAATTAATAATAAGTCGGCTATGGACCGTTGCATCTTAGGCTGGACACCCTGTATATTGACATATGTACTTTGCACTCCATTCTCCCGTCACAACAACCCTTGATTTGTAAGCACCATGCGTCAAAAATATTTCTACAAAGTAATAAATCAAGATTGAT
Organism: Holotrichia oblita; assembly: GCA_023690525.1. NCBI lineage: Eukaryota > Metazoa > Arthropoda > Insecta > Coleoptera > Scarabaeidae > Holotrichia > Holotrichia oblita. The sequence goes on from CM043017.1 coordinate 187,891,426, forward strand.
GAGAAACGGATCTGTCATTGATATTTTTTCTGAAATATTCAATGGGGAGACACATTTTTTTGATACGTAGAAGGTGTTTTTGTTTTGATATTCCAAAACTAATTTCCAGGATTATTATTTTTTTAATGGGGCTATTTAGGAGTTGTGTGTAAAAAATACCAAATCCCCAAAACTCAACTCAATCATTACTCATCTGGTTCTTTCTTGAGTTTTGCTCTTGAGACAACGAGATCTCTTGGAGATCTTAAATCATAGTTTGACAGGTTGGAGAACTTGAGAATAGCCCTCTGCGTTTCTAACCATCTCACCGTCTGAAAAGATCTCACTTTCCCATTTAATTCGATCACATTTAACCATAATTATGTTTTTTTATTTTTGATGAGAATGGGACAGGCATTAAATTTTAGACATTCGATTTTTTTTTTGAACGATTTAGACCAATATCACCAATTTTCTTGTGCATGTCTGAGAATGTTTTAATAGAAACAAAACAATTTTTAGCGAGGAAAGCCCTCATTTAATGTATTACCTTTAATAGAATATATTTTAGAAACTAAATCACAAAGTGACCTGATAAAATCTGATAGGTTTCTCTCCTTCCAACAGGTGGCGACGATGGCTCTCGATCTCCTGCACCAGAGCGGAAAATTTCGCATCAGACATCTGCCGGGCACACCGTTACGTCTAAGGATAGGTCTCCACACGGGTCCCTGTTGCGCGGGGGTGGTCGGCCTCACGATGCCCCGCTATTGTCTTTTCGGCGACACAGTGAATACAGCATCCAGGATGGAATCTACAGGTAATGAACTGTACGAGAAACTCGTGGCAGTGTGCAAATAAATCGATGCCAACTATATGGAGAGCCGTAAGGTATTCGCTTCGAACCTTCGAACGGCAAAAGTAAAGCGAATCCTCTCCCCCCATTAAGGATATTTCGCGCGCCGAAGGAACTTCCTGAAGATATAGCCGGTACGAGTGCTATTGTGTTGAATTCTGGGAATGCCTACTCTGATGTGTACATAAGGGTATAGTTTTGTATTAATGGGGGAGGCTATTGTCGGAATTCCATTTGCTATGCCTTACAATTATTACGGATAATTCGCGACTGTATATCTTTTGGACGACGCGTATCTTTTTATCTAACTTGTTGCAACTTGAACGTTAACAGCAAGTATAGAAAATATGTCGGTTTTATGGGCGATTACTAAAATTTTTAAATGTTCTCTGTCAAGTAGTTGTGGTTGAGTAACTACAGGGTTTCCACAAGTGGGACATAGGGAGAATACATATAAAATCGGTTTTCGGTGAATATTATCTCCCTAGTACTACTTCATTCAAAATTAAGGGCCGCATATTATAACTGGGTTAACAATGAACATCTCCACAATCATAGTACAAAGAAAGTCATTTTAATAAAGACAAAGAATTATTATTTTTAAATCTATTGTTCGTGAATTCCAAATAAGGCTTTTAATACGTGAGTTAGTGCAAGCGTCCGTGGCGTAATGGTTCGCACGACGGCTTAATAACGCAAATACAAGGATTGTTTAGGGTTCGAATACCGGCAGATTAGTTTTATTTTTTATCTCCAACAATAATGCTACAAATTCAATAACACTACAGACTATAAAATCGATATTTTGAGGATTAAGGTAAATAATGAACAATTTTTACAATAACAAAAATTATCACGTGCTATATTATTCGATTTTTAATTGTTACTAACGACGAATCATTTGTCAAAATAAACAACAAAACTCAATCAAGATTTTAAAAAAATAAAAAATAAAATTCATTTCTCGGATTCGAACCCCAAACAATCTGTGCCTTACGTTATTAAGGCGTCGCGTGAACGTCTGCGCCACGGCCGCTTGCACTAACTCACGTATTAAAAGCCTTATTAGGATTTCACGTAAAATAGGTTTAAAAATAATAATTTTTTTGGCTTTATTAAAATGACTTTCTTTGTACTATGATTGTGGAAATGTTCATTATTAACCCAGTTATAATATCTGGCACTTAAATTTGGATGAAGTAGTATTAGGGAGATAATATTCACCGAAAACCGATTTTACATGTATTCTCCCTATGTCCCACTTGGCCGTGGAAACCCTGTATATGCTTTACCATTGTTAAAGCTTCACAGTTGTACAGAGCGATCCATCCAGCCGCATTCAGCTGTCTCTTACCATTTTCGAACATCCTGTAGTTCTTAACAAATCCGATCTAGCTTGATATCTTGCTTTTCTAAGGTTCTATCGAAGAATAAATTCTAAGTTACATCCAATGTCCGATAATTTTTGCCTATAAGATATTTGCATCAACTGAGATCGAATATCTAAAGGTGATTTTGGATGAATTACACCCGGAACGTCTGATAAATAAAGCCACGAAGGTCTCTTGAGTCTGTAGAGGATTTCATAAACATTGGGACTAAAACCTTAGCCAGGCTATCCTTAGATCACTACATGCTGTCAAATTTGATTCTGAGGTGGGTATCTCACTGCCATAGGAACCTCGAGAACCTGGCATTACGCTGACATGGATGCCGACCCACTTTGGAATCAGAAGCAACCAAATAGTTGACAAGTCAGCAAGAGGTAGCATATGTACAGGGTGGGCAAATTTCGATGTTTTAATAGGAGATCTCGGTAACTATAAGAGGTATCAAAATACGGACCACGCATCCTCGATCTGTTTTTTTGAGAAGAGGATGATGGTGAAAACCAAATTTGGCTATCGGCTTTCGGTTTCGAGCTATCCCTGAAAATTCGATTTTTCCCATTTTCGTTTTATCGCGATATCTCGGCTATTTTTGAAAATAGACAAAAATGATTTTTACGTTCTTCAGGCACTTTTTTGATTAGAATACAATGGCGTCAGAGAATTTTTGAAAAAAATTTCGAAATTCGAGGTAGGACATAAAGTTGTAGTTTTTTATATGGAACATATAGTTGGCTATGATATCATTAAAAAGAGGATTTTTTGGCCATTTCAATGATATATATCATGTGGGGTCTTTTCGTTCGTTTTCACTGTATTATAGCAAAAAATTAACATTTTCCATTGATTTTCATCATTTCATTGCTTTTTGTTAGTAGGCGTGTGTCATTCAACATCGCAGCAATTTTTGGTCGACCTTTACGTGATTCATCACTCACACTGAGGCACGACTACGACGAAATTCTGCAAAGCAATTATAAACTGTCTTCTCCCATGGTAGGGGAAGTTGGGCGAATGGGAGCCCCGTAAGCATTTTTACTTCTGCTACCCGTATTTTTTGATTAAACGTTATCGAAAAAATCACAATAAATACAGGAAAATGTGTCGTTTAATTATTTTTAACAAAGGATATACGACAAAGTAATAATAAATTTTTTACATAACTAGAAGGTGGCCCTCATTGCCCCAACGGTTTGGGGTAATGATGCGCCAATGGTTTGGGGCAATGATGTAAGAGCGCCACCATTACCCCAATATAAAATATGTTTAATATATAATCGCAAACATAAAGTTTCTTCTCCATATCAGTGCAAATCTTATGCGCCCAATTTCCGCACAAAATACATCTTAACCGTACCTCATTATTCTTGCCAAATTCGCCGCATACGAGACTTCACACACACTTCATCATCATTGGATTCTGCATCTGAGGCAGAACTTTGGTAGCTCTCCTTTATCCTACAGCTCATCCTTGGCAGTTTCTGTCATCGTCTCGGGCACTGTCGTCCGAAAATAGGTTTTTCTTTTTGGATTTCCTAATCGACTTTTTATTCGATTTTGCGATCAAAACATCTTTGTTTGGAGTAGATGTTATTATCTGAGGTGTTTGTTTCATAACTCGTTTACGTTTAACTGATTGACTATTAAGTTTTGATGGCCCTGGTAGGGGCAATACTGCTTCGAAAGAGGTTTCTATCTCTGGAATCGCGTGTCCATATGGTCGCATTTGAGCTGTTCGAAGTTCTGCAGAGTGTTGCAATCCTGTACCTTGTTGAGGTTCTTGTTCCTGAGGCTCACGAGGATTTTGTTGGTCTATAGGTATGACATTCGGGTTGTGCCGTTCAGCTGGTGCAAAGTCCAAGCCAGATACTTGAAATCCTTTTGCTGCTTTTTGTATTATTCTCTCATGTGCATGATCTTTCAAGTATTTTGTACATTCTCTGTTGAAGGCAGTTTTCAAAGGACCGTAGATTGTGACGTCCAAGGGTTGGAGTCGATGTGTAGTATGCGGAGGGATTGTCAGAAAGATAATCCCATTAGCTTTGCAGAAGTTGTATGCTTTAAGAATGCAGTGGGTGCTGTGATTATCCATAATAAGCGAAACCGGATCCTCCAGACTTGCTTTAACAAATTCTTGAAAGTGTTGTAAGTATTTTTGTTATCCAACCCTTGTCAGAGCAGGTATATGATGCTCCAGTGGGACCTCTCTTTTGAAGCTGCAGATTCATTCGCTTTCTACCGTAGATAAACATGGGAGGAATGTCCCAGCTCGTGACAAAACCGACCTGTAGAAATGCCATTTTCATCAGTATTAAAAACTCTGGAAGCTTTGAACTTATATTTTCCTACTTGCTCCAAATTTGTAAAAAATAAGGACACTTGTTCCTTATTGAACGCTGTGATTCTGTTAATACTTGTAGCCTCAGGCTTTCTAAGCACAACACGAGGATTGCTTTGTAGAAAAGCCAGAAAGCCAGTCGTCACCTGCACTTTTTATCTCCGTGTTAAATGGGCATTTTGTACTATTTTTCTCTGCGTAGTCATATGCACATTTTTTTATCTCTTGTTTAGAGATCGAGTCGCATATCACTATAATTCGGTGGGGCAATTCAACTAGACATTTATAGATGGCAGCACCTATTGAAATTCATTTAAAAACCTTTACCATAAAAATAATTGATGGCTACTATTAATTACTCTGGTGGCCACCATTCCCCCAACTTCCCCTACTTCATTACCAAAAGTTGATCGAAGCGATGTAATGCATTCTTGTGGAGTTAGACCTTCTTTATAATCGTAAAAAATCATCCAACGAAAACCTTCACGAGTAATCTCCAAGCTATCGCGGATTTCTCATTGACAAATGTCAAACTTTAAGAATATAGTGATCACATATGTCGAAAGCACTAGTCCTAGTGATCCATTGTAAAAATATAAGGGGTGTCCGTCGTATTTTCACACTACACTGTACAAAGATAGTATTCCCACCAATAAAGCAGAAGGTGATGATCCACCAACGAATACAGCAATAGCAGTTATGAATAAGTAAACATCTTCAAACTAGACGTTGTTAGAAACGTATTGTACGAACTCCTCGTATTAACAACGTGACCTGTCTAGACGGCAAAATAAAAGCCTCAACGTCTAATTGAATAATTCAGGTCTATATGTATCTACCTACACGAGAGCTTGACATTTTATCATAGACAAACGAAGATTTGGCATCTACGCCTTTGCTTTAATTTAAAATCTACAAACACAATACAACACTGTATATTCTGTAGTTCTACTTCAATTATTTTTAATATCTCTCTACACGTCGAAAATAATGCAGGGTTCCCTGTGGGAAATCCTGAAAAAAAGAAACATTCCTCAACCAGCAGCGAGGATATCATTGAGAGCTCCTCACCCCCCTTATATTTCTACTTTTCTGAAAATTAATCGTCGTAGGTGCCGCCTGGAGGATACATCTGTCCGAGACGACTAAAGAACGTCTGGAAAAAGCCGGGGGTTACCAGCTCGAGTACAGGGGACCTATCGACGTCAAGGGAAAGGGAACGATGCACACGTACTGGCTGTTGGGTAAATCCGGATTCGATAAACCGCTTCCTGTACCGCCACCTATCGAGTAAGTAATAAATTGTTATATATAGTGACAGTTTACACAGTTCGAAACATACATATACAAAAAAAAAACCACCATTAAATTCATTGCTTTTAGTTAAATATGGCGATTAATCTCGATACTTCCGGTCATTATTATTATTTCGTTTTAATTCGCGACGTGAAAATAATCAGTTGTAACAATAAAAATAACCGGGTAGGTCAGATTGAAATGTCCGATGATTGTCAGCCATATTGCAAGTTTAAACTGTTACTGTACATTCATCAGACTAATTAATAATTTGTGTCGCCAAATGTGGCAGTTAGCTTCGTCCTTCATTGTTCAAACTCCTTTTTCCGAGATAATATGTGTTGCCATTTATCGTTAATAAGCAAAAATTTCCACTACTCTACAGCAGAAAACCGCCAAAGACTCGACTAACGACCACTTCACAGCCATAGTTGAATCTGGTGAGTGGGATCCACATTTCTTTCGAAGAAGATGGTCTAAGGATAACGGTTACTTCGAATCGCTACTATCTAAAATAAATCTGTTTATTGGGAACCAAGAATAGCCAAGACATAGATTCGGTTCACACCTTCAGGTGTTTTCTAAAAATTTTGAGAGGAAACATCGCCTGGAGGCTATCATTTAAGGAGTCTACAGACGATACGATCTATTGTACAATCCGTTCTATGTACAATTGTAGTTGATTCGACGGTTTAAAGCGGCCTACAGATGCAACGATCAGCTGTACAATCTGTTGTAGACGGTCTGTACGTGTGGAGGCAAAACGAGCGATCTCGTTTCGCTGATGTTTTGGTGCCTGACTCCTTTGCTGAGCGTTTTTTTTTTTTGCCTCTTTAAAGCTTGTTACTTTTTTTGGTTTGCGGCTAATAAGGTTAAAACTGTGCTTCATAGAATGTCGTTTTCGATTGGATTTTTTTCTGATGATGGCAGAAGGGCTTGCACAGATTCAACTGAGGTCAAACCTTGCGCCATTATCGCATCCTGGCACGCCATAATCAAATTTTTTAGAATTTATGGAATAATGTTTTCTGTGTTCATCTTGTACTATTTTAATACAATCCCATTCAACCAAGGGAGAGAAGACTTATTACATTTGATAAATCTTGTCTCGGGAAGTCTCCAGAAGTCCGATTAGAAAACAATTTTCTATAATACGATTTGGTAGAGGAGAAAAATGACCAAAGTTTGTTTTCTAATCGGACTTCTGGAGACTTCTCGAAAGACCTTCGAAAGACACGTCTTCGTCACACAGTTATGGTTTAAAAAATACAAAACGTTTATTATTTTGATTTTTTGTTCTTGTTTATTCAAAATAGTCCTCTTCTGAGTCGACACAGCATCGTCAATTTTTCGGCTCATCGGCTGTAATGGCCTTTAATAATATGACGGTCGAAATCTGTTGGATGACCGAAACGATTTCCTTTCATCCCCAATTTCAGTTTGGGAAATAGCCAGAAGTTGCACGGAGCCAAATCAGGTGAATATGGTGGATGATTGATAACAATGATCCCTTTTCTGGTCAAGAATTCACATACCATGACATGGTATTACAGTGTCACGTTAGCCGGACCGTCTCCGTCGTCCTGCGGTGCTTACAGAGTCCCATTGATTTTTGAGCCCGGTCGCTGCTTGCCAGTGCCTTCTCAAAAAATGCTCTCGTTCAAGTCCTGGATATCTGCCGCTGTCAAGTCTCGGAGGATGGTCAGCGAGGTTCCAGTCGCAGGACGCAATTTTGTATCAGCACCAGTAGGAGGACGTGGGACGGTTGATCGTCAATGTACTTGAAGAAACTCTATATTCGATTCAATTATGTCCCAGCAAGCTAGTCTGCGATCTCGAGACTCATCGAGATCGCCCCTGTAGCGGACCGGGATGGTATCGAAATGATTTCTTTTCATCGCCAATTTCAGTTTAATTTAGCAGAAATTTGATCGTGAAGACATAACCTAACTTGCTCAGAAAATGCGTTTTTACTGGCTTCTCTTTGAATCGAAAAAGCATTGTCTTGATTTTACCGATGCCTCACTCTAATGTTGTGTTTTTGACTCGTATTGAAAACATCACATTTCATCACCAGTTACAATGGCTGACATGCTTGCCGGATTCCTTTGGGACATTTTTAACATGTCTTTGCAAAACTGCTGAAGTCTCTATGGAGCGAAGTGCGCACAGACCTTCTGTTTGCCCAAATCTTGGTTTAAAATTCGATAGATTGTGCTTTCGCTCTTTGTTCCATGTTGGTTCTTAGACCGACTTTACATAAAATGTCAAACCACAGTGAAATATCAACCAAATTCGGTGAAATTTTGAGGTTAAGTAGATGAAAGGTGCCTACCATCATTCACTCATAGATGTCGCCGCGTTAAAAACTATGATAGACTCAGTCTCATCGCGTCAGCTCTTATTTCACTCTACATTCCTTCATTTGCTTAAATTTAATTTAGTAGAAAGAAACAATTAAATTTTTTAGTTCGTTAACCACGATATATAGAGGAATGTATGTATTATTTTAGCGCCCGAAAATAATAGACTCGCTAACAAGAAAAATAACCTCGTCTTAATTGAAGACGTCGTTTTTAATTAACCCGATCGTCGCACGCGGATCCCCAGCGGACGTGTATAGAATTATTAGTTGGGACGGGGTGGGCGGTGGCGACGCCGTTGTGGGAATAGTGCTGGATGATGGATGTTAACTTAAATATATATTTCCCGACGTCTTTGTTGATTTTCTCCGGCCGCTAATTACATCTGCGCTCTAATTGGAAATGCGATGAGTTCTGGTGATTGTTCACCGTGATGGCTCACTAGAAACGTTTTGTTTGTTAAATCGAACTACGGCCGCACGGCCTTCCGGTTTGCCGTGTTGGATTGCGGTTGCAATTGGAACGAAAAGTTATTGAAAAGTTTTCATATTTGTTCGACTCGTGCCTATGCATATTCAGACTAATTAAATTTAAATAAAAAAATTAATAATCGCGGAAGTTAACAACAATTATTTCAGTATTGAAACGGCAGGTCTGATCGGTAACCGGTAAAATACAATTTATAATAAACCTACTCCATATAAACACACAAAAACATGAAAAACATTTTCTTTATTGTTGTCTTGTTAGAGTAGCTCTCGTAATAATCTATTGTTAATATTAAATTTGATTTTCCTATTCGTACTTGAAGGGAAAGTCACGGGTGAGTAGATCAAAATTAAACTTTTGTATCTATATTTTATCTACAAGGATGAGTTGAAATATTGATATTTGATCATAGGATAAATTCAGCTCATCTTTGTACATTACATGCAGTCTCTTCAGAAATAATCACTAATCAGCTCGTTAACTACCTTCATATATATTAATTTCATAATTAAATTAGTAGACTTTGGGAGCTCGACATTCTATTTTAGAAGGAAACTAGAAGACCGAAAAAGGCATGGTGGTAAAATTTCAGAACTTTTAACAAGCAAATATGACCTAAATTTGTTCCCCTTTCAAATACTGAACATCGAGTTAAAGCTTAGAAAGCCGTTGCAGCTGAACTCACCACAAAAAATAAAATACATAACTGTCAAACGTAGCCAAATTTGACGTTTAAATGTGTCAGGCGAACTCTTCTGAGGGTCTCTCGGTCGGAGAACTCGCTGATCGAGCACTTGGAGGACTGGATCCCGACAAGAACCGTCCTCGTGCAGAGACTAAGGAGATTCTTTTTAATTTAACGTTTAAATATTAAATATGGATCGATTTTGACATTTAATTGTTAAATATGGATAAGTTTAGCTTTTAAATTTCAAATATGATGGACACGTTTGACGTCTATATGTCAAATACTAACCGATTTTGACATTTAGACTGAATGTAACATTTAAATATAAAATTTGAATGAATTTCTCGTTTAAATGTCGAAGATCAATCAATATTGATATTTCAGTATCAAATGTGGACGTAGTGTGACATTTATTAAGTATAAAATATAGAATGACTTTGACATTTAAGCGTTAAATTGTAAATGTGTCATATTCTGGCAATGAAACGTCAAATATAAACCGAGTTTGATATTTGAATGCCAAATGTGGACTTAAACATGAAATATGTATCAAACTAAATGCATACATATATCTGAAATATGTACAGACAAGTTTAACGTTTAAATGTCAAATATGACCAAATTTAGTTTTAAAAACCGCCTGTCAAATATTAACAGAGTTTGGCATTTTAAATGTCACGCTTGTTAAAATCTCAAATATAAACTCGAGTTTGACGTTTAAACGTCAAACAAGGATCGATTTTGGACGCAATATAAAATAATAATATAGGCAGCAGAGTTTAATATATAAATGTCAAATATGAACGAGTTTGGATTTTGAAATCGCCGAGTTTTAAATTGTCGTTTAAACGTCAAATATGAACAAATTTGTCCTTTAAATGTCAAATATTGGCCGATTTTAATGTTCAAATGTCAAAAATAGTCAAATATTTACCGAGTTTGACGTTTTAAACGTCACGCTTGTGTTAGCGTTTAGACGCTAAATGCGTACAATTTTCTCGTTTAAATCTCAAATATAAACTCGTGTTTGACGTTTAAACGTCAAATAAAGATCGATTTTGCACGCAATATAAAATAATACAGGCAGAGTTTAATATATAAATGTTAAATATGAACGAGTTATGGATCTTAAAACCGACAAGTTTGACGCCTAAATGTCAAATATGAACAAATTTTTCGTTTAAACGTCAAATGCAAACAAATTTGTCGGTTAAATGTGAAATATTGGCCGATTTTAATGTTCGAATGTCAAAACTAGATATATTTGGCTTTTACAAATCAAACACGGATATATTTGATGTTTTAACGTCAAAAATTGATATACTTGAGGTTTAAATGTCAAAAATGGACATATTTGACGTTTAAATGTCAAAAATAGATATATTTGATGTTTAAACGTGAAGAACGGATATAATTTGACGTTTAAATGCCAAAACTGGATATATTTGACGTTTAAATGTCAAAAATGGATATGCCTAGCGTTTAAATCGTTATTTGTATCGTGTAATTTATATCGTCTCAGATCTACAGCAATGAAATATTATTAAATGTCAAAATGAACATATTTGATTTTATATGTCGAAAATGAATCTATCTGATAAATATCAAAATGGATATATTTGACCTTTAAATGTCAAAAACAGAGATACTTATTTGATGTTTAAATGTGAAGGACGGATATATTTGACGTTTAAATGTCAAAAATGGATATATTTGATGTTTAAACGTGAAGAACGGATATACTTGGCTTTTAAATGTCAAAAACAGAGATACTTGACGTTTAAATCTCAAATATAAACTCGTGTTTGACGTTTAAACGTCAAATAAAGATCGATTTTGCACGCAATATAAAATAATACAGGCAGAGTTTAATATATAAATGTTAAATATGAACGAGTTATGGATCTTAAAACCGACAAGTTTGACGCCTAAATGTCAAATATGAACAAATTTTTCGTTTAAACGTCAAATGCAAACAAATTTGTCGGTTAAATGTGAAATATTGGCCGATTTTAATGTTCGAATGTCAAAACTAGATATATTTGGCTTTTACAAATCAAACACGGATATATTTGATGTTTTAACGTCAAAAATTGATATACTTGAGGTTTAAATGTCAAAAATGGACATATTTGACGTTTAAATGTCAAAAATAGATATATTTGATGTTTAAACGTGAAGAACGGATATAATTTGACGTTTAAATGCCAAAACTGGATATATTTGACGTTTAAATGTCAAAAATGGATATGCCTAGCGTTTAAATCGTTATTTGTATCGTGTAATTTATATCGTCTCAGATCTACAGCAATGAAATATTATTAAATGTCAAAATGAACATATTTGATTTTATATGTCGAAAATGAATCTATCTGATAAATATCAAAATGGATATATTTGACCTTTAAATGTCAAAAACAGAGATACTTATTTGATGTTTAAATGTGAAGGACGGATATATTTGACGTTTAAATGTCAAAAATGGATATATTTGATGTTTAAACGTGAAGAACGGATATACTTGGCTTTTAAATGTCAAAAACAGAGATACTTGACGTTTAAATGTAAAAAATGGATATAGTTGAGGTTTAAATGTGAAAAATGAACATATTTGATGTTTAAATGTTAAAAATGGATGTATTTGTCCGTCTAAATACGAAATACGTCCATTTTCATATTTAGACGTCAAATACAACCATTTGTCACCAATTTGTCGTTTAAATGTGAAATATTGGTCGATTTTAATGTTTAACTGTCAAAAATGTATATATTTGACGTTTAAATGTCAAAAAACGAATATAGTTGACGTTTAAGTATCAAAATCGGATGTATTTGTTGTTTAAATGTCAAAAACGGATATATTTGACGTTTATATGTCAAAATACGGATATATTTCACGATTAAATGTAAAAAATGGATATACTTGAAGCTTAAATGTCAAAAATAGACATATTTGATTTTAAATGTCAAAAACGGATATATTTGACGTTTATATGTCAAAATACGGATATATTTCACGATTAAATGTAAAAAATGGATATACTTGAAGCTTAAATGTCAAAAATAAACATATTTGATTTTAAATGTCAAAAACGGATATATTTGACGTTTAAATGTAAAAAATGGATATAAGTACCTAAATAGTGTTTAAATGTCAAAAATGGATGTATCTGACGTCTAAATATCAAAATAGATGTATTTGACGTTTGAATGTCAAAAAAAACGGAGATATTTGATGTTTAAATATGAGGGACGGATATATTTGGCCTTTAAATGTCGCAAACGCATATATTTCGCGTTCAAATGAAAAACATGGATATAGTTGAGGTTAAAACATTAAAAATACTTATATCTAACGTTTAAATGTCAAAAATGAACATTATTTGATGTTTAATTGTTAAAAATGGAAGTATTTGGCTATATATGAAATAAGTCCATTTTGATATTTAGACGTCAAATACAACCATTCTTGAAATTTGATTTTAATGTTTAAATGTCAAAAATGTATATATTTGACGTTTAAATGTCAAAAAACGAATATATTTGACGTTTATATGTCAAAAAAACGGATATATTTCACGATTAAATGTAAAAAATGGATATATTTGATTTTAAATGTCAAAAATTTTTCAATTCCTGAAATATTTCCACTTATAGGTCAATAAAACAACAATTAATTAAATACCAATTTATTCCAGAACATATAATATTAGAGACTTCTTCAGTGAAAGGAATTGACATTTAATAAAATATCCTTCATTATTATTTGCGAATGTAATTAAAATTCGATATATCAATGAATTCTGTTTTTTAGATATTTTTGTTGATGGGTCATGTTCTGGAATAAATTGGTGTTCAATTAATTGTTGTTTTATTGATCTATAAGTGGAAATATTTCAGGAATTGAAAGATAAGTACATAAAGGTCGCAAAATAGATATATTAAATGTCAAAAATGGATATATTTGACGTTTAAATGTCAAATATGGACCATGCTTGACTTTTACACATTAACAAAGGAAGACTTGCAGAATATAATTAAATATAAGTGTATGTTAAAGCAAAATGTATGTCTTTATCTCTAAAACATGAATTTATAGAAGGTTCCGACTAAAGTTTGAATATGAGAAGCATTTTCAAAAAAACTCCCGCAAACAAAGGAAAAAACCACGGCTGTTTCGACAAAGACGATCTTTCTACGAAAAAGTTAATTAAGGTACACGTAATTTGCCAGTGGCCGGAGCTTTTTAAAAAAGAACGCTAAGCAAACTCGAAATATTAAAATATTAAAGACAATATAAACGTTTTAGTTTATATAGGAAATACACGAGAGAAGATTGTTTGCTCTGAACGACGCAGATATGTTTGGATATCTGGAAAGGACTACACAAAAAAAATACCCGCCTTCAACGAATTCTTAATTTGGGGGAACACCCACGATTTTATTATAAAGTCGGTGGCTTTAAAAAACGCATTACCATCATTTCCAGACGTTGCCAAATAAATCTAAATAGCAACCAGCAGTTTATAAAAATAGATCAATCATGTGTCGAGAGATTATTTCTGAAGAAACTTTAAATTGCATTACTAGATTACACCAGAAATTATATTAAGTTTAATCTCATTTCTCTCCGCATTCTTTTCCAGTTTAGACGAAAGTTTAATCATCTGTAAACCTGATTTCGAGCAGATAGAAGAGACATCCTCGTATACGGCCTCGCCACCGCATGAACTGTTTAGCGCTAGGCAATCCCACGATCACTACATGATGACGGAGAGCGTACCGCCCAGGTCGCCGAATCCCGATCCGACGTTCATGAAGACAATGGAGTGCTCGAAATTCTCCACGTTAAGGAACCAGGACACCAACGACAACCACCACCACGCGATGGTGAAGAGCACGTCGAGCGATACCCCGATGTCGTTGGGGACTCCGGTTTCGGCCAGCGAAGTGGCCGCCGCCCTGTTGGGCGCCTCCACCAGTTCGCTGTGCGGCTTCAGGAGGCACAAGCGCATCGAGGAGGAGGATTTAAGCACGCCGTACAATCATTATAAATGTTTGAGTCCGAAGGAGCGCGTCGGGAAATTGCTACGGAGGCAGTTCAGTTTGGATAGGACGGAAGAGATCTTGAACGAGAATAGTCAGAATGTAAGTATGTATGTAGATGTTGTAGGTTGAATCGAGGCGATTGTTTTTAATCAATCAATGCATTAGACTCCGGCCCCATTATGTTTAGTTTCGGCTTGAGTCGATGTGTTAAGATCTTCGCCTGAAAAAGCGAGAAAAACAGAGAAAATCAATTACCCCCTTACGTATAAGTTTTCGACGTCGCAGGCGGCGGTTCAAAACTTCTGAAGACTCTTATTATGTTTACAAACAGTATGTCGGGAGCTGATGGATGGCGGGATTAATTCTTTGCAAAAATGTTTCCAAATCGAATCAATCTGTTCGAAGGTATGGAGTGCTTTTGGTTTTTGGTGAAACAAACAAAGCATGTAAAAAGTGATAAGTTGAAGTAACATATTAGTTATGTTTTAGTAATGTGCGTTTTGGATGTTGGTAGGGGAAGGTGGGGCAAGATGGGGACGTTAAGGTTTAAGCCACTGCATTAGTGTTGTACAGTTCTCAGTTTATTTATTGTAAACTTTAAATATTTGTTTAAAGATTGAACTCCCCCCCCTCCCCCCACCTCCTCCTCGTGTGCGCAGCCTTGGCATCCATAGCACTCCTCCTTTGGTATCTTTAGAATACTTACTGGATTGAAGGTCCTTTTGTTTGTTGTTTTTCTGTTTTCATTTTTTCTCGGCTACCTTCAGATTTTTTCTTGCTTCCTTTTGTGCTTCTTGAGCTGCTTTATTTACAATTTCTTCTTGTAATTGATCTTTGTATGGAGTGCTTGTCAAGATTGTGGTTTTTCCTTTTTTGCGTTTAGATCGAATCGCTACTGCGTTTCCAACATTACGGTAGGTACTGACGGTTGAACACAACACAAACAAATAACGGTTTTGTAAGAAATGCGAATTTTTCGCAAAATAAGCAATATCTTTGTCGTTGTTATAAAGAAAGATTCCTACTTTTCAAGACTCTCGTTATGGCATGTAAGGATGTTAGTTGTACTATTACCCAACAGATATTTCTCTTTTTTTTGAAATACAAATCTGTGGTTGTATGCCAGAAGTTGATATGTCACTTTTAACGTTTTTACAGGAAAGCTTGTTGAAGTTTGAAAGGTAATGGGCAAGTACGTTTCCATGGATATACTTTTCTCTAATTATTACTATCATTTGATAAATGATTCAGTAATGCGAAAATACATGGTGTAGAGATTAATATCAACCTTGAGTTTAAACTCTACTAAATTCACCAGAAATATGAATTTGAATGACATATCATTAATTTGCCAAAATTTAAGTATCCGTAACCCGTGTACGAAAATGACTATGACAAGGTACACAAGATATCTTGTGGTATGACATTAAATTCAACCTTATACTATTTACTTCAATAGTGTATTTATATGAAAAATGTATAGTAAATGAAGCCTCAGACATAGCTCTTTAAATTCTGTAATGAAAACAATAGTCAAAGGCAAATATTTATTATTGAACAGATGGTAGAACAAATACAAAAAAAGCTGTTTACAGAAAGTTTATACTACATCTTCAGCACTTTCGCTAGTTGTCAAGTCTTGGTAAAATTGATGATAAATAGGATCAATGTACCTTGTTAAATACACAAGATGATTTTTTTTTCCTGGTTTGATTGGTTTGGCACTATCGTAAACTGGTTGTAAATCTACCAGGTGATTCCTTCGTTTTATATTAAACTGACTAAAGGAATCATCTTCATTGTGCGAATACTTAACTTCGATAGCGCCAAGACCCAGCTCTTTTCTGAATCGCAATACTTTTATATCATGCCAACGTATATTTTCTCCAGATTCTGTGCAGGTACGTTTAACAAAAATACTTCTAAAAAGTGATGAATATAATAAGAAATTTTCTCTTTGCATTTCAACAACTCTAAATTGTTTCTTTCCCCGAATGGTCCGGACGAATTGGTACCAATCGTGGGGAATTTTGATTTCAATATCGGATAGCTTCTTTTTAGATAGTTCAATTCGGGCATGATCAGTATCACATTCTAATCTTGAATGGCCTACTTCTAAAAATTTGTGCTCAATAATTTTTAACTTCGTAGATTGATGAAGAAACCAGGAAAGTGCTCCCGCTATGGTATTATTTTTATTTTGACCTGGACATGAGTCCGAATACAATATAACCTTATCTATATTTTCCGGCAGTTGTTTTAGAAAATACAAAACACATGATGCAATCTGATCAGCACCACGATCTGACAGGGCTTCATGCCACATGAAGCATGTACTTGTTTCCTGACAACAGTCTCTTATTGTTAAGTTATATGTCCATAATTGTCTTTTGTAATTCACTTCACCTGTGCTAAGATGTGGCGTAGGTAAATTTTGTTGAAGGTCAAAAACAATAACACGTTCATTTTCTGAATTTCTAGCACGTTCCTTAACAACTCGTTTTTGATTGTAGGCTTTTTCTGCTAAAGCTAGATGATATTGTTTATCTTGTTCTTTCGTTTTACGTTCGTCGTCATGAGATGCAGATTTAATATCATTTTGAAGCTTATCACAAGTTTTACAAGTATCAATCAAAGTTTTTTATCTTATATCCTAGTTCATTAAATATTTTCACGTACAGTGAATAACACAATGGTTTTTCAATACCTTCACTTCTTCTTTTAGCTACATACAAGTCACACATTTTTGCAATGGTCAATGCAGGTGATAAATACAATTTTGATGTATGGCTTCTTGAGTAGTGACTCTCATACTTTGGAAAACTATTAATATGCGTTATTGCTTCTTTGCGTTCCTCATCTCTTACATTTGCTGGCCTATGCCTTCCACTTAAATTTTCTCCTACAAATGCAGTTCTAGAAGCCCTTTTTTTTTCTATTATAATGTCAACTTTTCCCCTTGTAACTCCGTGGACTTGATGAAACATTGTCTTTTGTATTTATTTCCTTTCCATCTAGAGTAACAAAATATCGGGCTGTGATTTTCCTGTTCTTTATTATGCCAGTCTTGTTTCTTCCTTTTCGTTCTACGGCTTTTTGAGACAATTTAATTCTGTCGCTCAAAGCTTGGTCTTTACTAGTGACGCTTTTTAAAAAGTTTTCAAATACGAATTTCTGGCTCTCAACAGTGAGCTTTTCAGCACATTTCATTCTACAGCAGTGTGTAACAGGTACAAACTTCTTTGCTGGTACTAAAACACCTTTTCTGGTTAAGTATTCCTCGCCTTTTAGATTCTTTTCTTTCATTAATTTTCTATTGATTGACTTCTTAACTTTTTTCTGTGCAACTGTACTTTCTCCGCAAAATAATGCATTTTTAGCGATTTCATCTTTATTTAAATTCTCGGAAGTGCGTTTCCGTGATCTTTTAGATCTATCGCTAACATCTGAAGGCCATTCAGATTCATCTGATTCATTGTCCGGATTATAATCTTTGTCGTTATCATCAAAATGACAGTCATAATCCACGGCATTACAAATGGTTTCCTTTCCACACCTTTGTGACATAGACATGCCACTACAGCTTGCTTGACAAACAGTGGAAGTTGTTGTTATCTTTAAATTAAGATCCGTTCTCTCACTATCTTCAATTGTGGGAGCGACTTTACCTAACTGCTGCTTTGCAAGCTCAATCAGTAATCTACCTCGTGACATAGCTTTTCGCCTGCAAAACAAATACAAAAAATCATTCCACAAGTAATATATGTTGCGAGCCTCTCGATAGCAAATGTATGTATTTAGTATAATAATAGTAATTATTGTTATTATTATTCTTTATCCAACAGCTCTGTGACACGAACCTAAATATAACTACGGTGTTTTCGAATAAGAAAAGTACCTTACCTAATCTTACCAGTGGCGCAAAATAACGTATAACCCAGTGATATAATACTATACTACTGTAGTCTCTTATATGAAGTATACTATGGTTTTACAGCATTGTAGTGGCGTGTTTAAGCAAACCTCAACTAATACTCGTTTTGTACAAACATAACCTCAAAATTAGTTATAAAATATGATATGTCATATATATAAAATGCCTAAACATGATATGTCAGACATAACAAGTTTTGGCAAAGCTTATAGACACTTTGAGAGTCGTATCAAGTAATGTCAAACTTGTGTAACACGCATTTATTTTAGTTGTTGACTTGTCAGGTTCTGCCATATTAATTATTGAATAAAATTACATATCAATGTATTAAAATTAAAAAATCGGTAAAATATGACATATCAGCTTTTGGCACACAACCACAGAAATGTGTTCCCATCTTGCCCCACCTTCCCCTACACAGTAAAATACTGAAGTTTAAAACGTTTCTCCATTTTTCGGTTATAACGAACAAAAATATTTTTGGTTCGTTTAGTGGCACAGGTGTGCTCTAATGTCATTCAGCTTATTCTATTTCCACCGTTTGTCAATTTTGCGAATGGTGTCAGCAATATTTTAGGTTGTACAAGGTGGGACAGGGAAAGATCTCCAACTTTAAAGATGAATAAAAACAGAACTAGAGAAGGTGGAACAAATTTTGTTTTATTATAAAAAATTAATATTGAAAGTTATAAACAAAATATCTTGCAAATGTTGACTTTAATTATCAATACATTGTTGTAATCGAATATTGAAGTTTCGTGTCACCCTCTGAAGCATCTCAGAGGGTATGCTTCTTTTTTTAAGGCTTGCATGCAACTGTTCAAGATGTTGGTACCATTATGGTAACCATAGAATCATGAAAAAAGTAGTATCCGACGATGCCTTCACTGCTGAACGCACACCAGACTGCTTCACAAGTCTGTCTTGGATTATTGCGAGCTGGTTGTGACATTTCTTGAGCAACGATCATTTTATAAGGATGGAAAAATGAAGGGCAATGTGAAGAGACCGTCTTACAAGCTCTATGTTGTCCGGTGTTCTGTGCGTCAATTGTTTTTTTCGCAACATCTGCAGAAATTATCCATCCAAGACAGATTCGATTCCCGATCAGGAACTGAATTTCGAGGAGGGATTTGGTAGCGAGAACGCATTCGATAGAGCTTTTTTGAGGAGAGCGACAAAAGCGCATCGCTACATTAGGTCAGATCCATTTTGACAATTAACAGGTGACAGATTGGAACTTCCTGAACTACTGTATAAGTCGTCTTTTCTTAAATAATTATTATTGTAGAGTATTACTGAATAGAAACCATCTCCTTCCCAAGTTTCATGAAACGTGAGTTGCATTGACATGTACGCCATCAAGAGTGTTGATTTTTTTTTGAGTATGGTTGAATTGAATTGACTAGAAAAACAAGTACCATTACAAATTCTTTTATAACATATCATTTTGTCAAGGTCGAGTTTAGGGGCATAGGGTTCGACAGCAATAGTCTGTAATTGAAAAGAAACCCTCAGTGTTAGTAAGGCGTTGATAAGAACTGAAAACAGATAAATCTTGCTCTGCTTCTTGGGATGCTGCATCTTATTTTGAAGTACAGTAAATGCGTTCCTGAAAATAGGAGCGCTAAACGAAACAGCGTTATATGAGGTCATTTTAATACATGGTAAAAAAAAGTACTAGTAATTTGCACTTTTACATAACACAAACATTAGCACAAATATATTTATGATGAAGGTCTTGGTTCTTCTGGTATTGTTGATTTTTTGGCCAAGAAATCGTCTAGAGCCATTTGTCGCTTTCGTTTTCTGTCGTTAAGCAAGATGGTATGGCGTGAAACAGGTTTTACATAGCGGAATGTTACACATTCGGCAAAAGGTGGTTGTTCTCTTCTCTATTTTTCTTCCTCCCATAGGCAAATAGTCATCGATGTTCAACATTCTTCTCTTGTTTTTTCGAGATCTGCGCTTGATATTAGCTCCTGTCGGACTTTGAGAAATAAGGTTCTCAGCAACTGTGACCAAGAATGTTAAAAATGGTGTTTTTTTCTTTGTAATTCATTGTAAAGTATTTTTCAACCGTTTTCCCGATTAGCGGTCAAAATCATATAAACCTGTCATTTGATCCGTTAGGTCTACGCCTTTTGTATCATCTTTGAACATGATACTGTCACTTTATTACCATTTTTCATGGTGCGTTCAACTTCAACCACTTCATTAGAAAAGCAATTGCTTATAGCTAACACATCCTTGGTTTCTTGCCATCTAGCTACGGTGGTACCTTCCTTATTCATCACGAATTCCGATTCTCTCTTCTCGAGTTTCTTATTGAGTTTTGGAACGTTTTTTTCGAGTTTTGATGATCGTACCTACCGATGGATATGTAATTGTATTCATCAGATGCACTGATGAAAAGAATCTCTCGAAACATAAAGTTTCATTTGGATCTCTGATAGACTGTGTCAGTTGGTTCACAACTCTTTCACCTAATCTCCTTTCACTTAATATTCTGTGTGAGAGTCGCTACGAACCCAAACCTTTATCCCACGTTTTATAGACTCACGGGAAGGTACTGTTTTATTGACGACTTTTCCTTGAATTTAGCCATTGATTCATCAATACTTTGATGAGATGCAAGCAGTTCAATGCATTTTCCAGCATTTTCGGGTTTGTTGGGATCATTGAAATACATTTTGGCAAGTAATAATTTGATCTCTTGAAATAGCTTTTTTTATAGCGCAATTCCAAAGTGATTCGTTTTTGGACCAATAGAAAGAAGGCACTCTGTTATATGCCATGATTAGAAAACATCCCAAGACAATCATAATCTCGTGAAAATCCTCTTTTTTCCAGTTTTTCTTTGAAATATCTTCAATCTTGTATTTGTACATGTAACAATATGCATCATCAAACTTTTAGAAAACAATTTTAGAACCAGATCTATTTCGGTAGTACCTCTACGATAAATTGAAGTGATTGCTTTCTCTGTAGGAAATATTAGACGAGGAGTAAAATTATTATTACATTTGAACCATAAGTCATTGTTCTCGATTTCGTTCTCCATTGTTTCATCTGATCGTCCAGCACTGATGTCTTCATCTCCACCATTAGATAAAGATTCTTCGCTATTAGAGTTATCGTTATTTCGTATGTCAGTGTTTCTAATCTTCATTTCATTTACTGTAGAAAGGGTCGTCCTCATCCCCTTCATAATACAACCTAATGGGACAAATATCACCCATGGAAAATGACTATTGGGACGTTTGTGTCCCACTCCATATCTAACTCTTCTAACACGAAAATTTGTAGCAATTACACAATTGTACACGGTAAATAACAAATTCTTACATTGTCTGAAGTATAATGATACAAAATAGTTCTCCCAAACACCTTGGACACAACGCAGAACAGGCACAAGTTGCACAAACACCTCAATCATCAAACAAACAAACTCTTTGCATTCAGATGACTACAAATGATATTCTCCTGGCTGCGATTGGGTCGCCCTGTGGAAGAGTTCAGAAAATCCCCAGATCGTGTTACCCTGTGCGGTTTGAAGAACCACCCTCATCATGCTGACAAAAAGGCTTACTGACTTGACTAGCCTTAGAATAACTGAAGACCTATGATTATTTCACTTTTCCAAACTGGGATATAAAAGGGAATGACAGTGCTGACGAAATTGCTACAAAGTCGGAAAAAAAAAATTGAAGACAAAATTCTCGTTTGTGCTGCGATTTCAGAAAGAGGTACCTGAAGACCGTATATTGGGTGGGTACGAGATAGCAGGCGATCGCATCCAGAACTCCTCTCCTTGCTTTTGCACTCCTGTCAAAATTTGAATCATTCGCTACAATTTAATCTACTATTTCGGTTATTATTAAGAAAGACTGTAGTAATTTATTTTCGTTCACACCGTCTTCAGAACCACTGTTTTCGCCTTCTTCAATTCCATATTCTGCCAGTTCCTCAAGGTCGTCGTTCACCAGAAACCTGCAGTAGCTCCTCAATATCCTGCTCATCTACATCTCCTATTCTTGCTGTTTCGAGTAGATTGATAATTTGACCAAAAAAAGGCTCTTCTTGATGATGCCACACCACACATTGAGACTCCAATGGCTTTGATATTGGACCTCGCGCAACTAGTGAGGATTATTATCAAACCAATAATGCATATTATGCAAATTAACGTTTCCGTCACTTCTAAAAAGCATTTTAATACTTTTAAACCTTACTTAATTTGTTGATTTTAGACATTTGTTTTCCCTCCATGGCCTACTCTTCATATTCTGCGTACCCTATTATATGCATTGATAACTATGCCCCTACACGTTTTTCTTACAATTTTTTAAACTAGGAAAATAGTTTTATTATTTAAAAATTATAAATTATGCAATTGAATCTCGAAAACGGTTTTCACTAGCCTATTTAGGTATCATTTCGCTACATTTTTATGAAAAAAAGTCATATTATTGCATTTAATTTTTTTAGAGAATTTTGCAATTTTCTGGTATTATATTAAAAAGCGCGCTCTAGCGGCATCACTAAGAAATATACATATCACGGGTAAGATAGAGGTTTGATGGAACAATGAGACCAAGTTTGTTAAAATCAGTTCAGTCGTTTAGGAGTTGCAGCTGTTTATTTAAATAAACATTGAATTACCCCCACTACTTTATTTTAATGGATACGTCAAAATGTGTTAAACAAAAATTACTCGAGTAAAGCTTAGCTTTAAAAAGCATAACACTAAACACTTTAACCCACTGAACACCAAACAAGTTTTAACTAAAAACACCGACGCGTTTCAACAGCAATGCTGTCATTATCAAGGCGATAATAAAACTAAATTAACAAAAACAGGTAACCTAAATGTTATGCACGGTCAATCCGATACGCATCATTAATTTCCGATTAACGAAAACAATGACGAATACGGTATAGGGCCATTGTCACAATTCATTGCACATGACTTATTTTGATATATTTCTAAACTTTCGAAAACATTTAGAAACTTACAATTGTTTATTTGTCTAATTAATTTAACATTCGTATGATCGATGTTGTGATCTGTTTCAAAAATGTGTTGGGCAACGCTCGATTTCTCAATTCTATTAAATCTAAGATGAGCCATATGCTCTTTGAATCTAGTTGAGACTGCTCTCCTGGTTTGCCCAATATATTTTTGATTACAATCTTTACAATTGATTTCGTAAATACCTGACTTTTCTAGAGGTTGTATTTTATCTTTAGGGTTACCGATGAGACTTCGTAAACTAGTCCCAGAACTGTAAACTATTCTGAGATCTAGCTCTTTGAAGATTTTACTCAAACCTTTAGTGATAAAGGGAGCGTAAGGGAGGGTCACAACGGGTGAAGCTTCAACATCCTATCGAAAAGTCGTAGATTCTTTCACAGTTTTCTTATAATTAAACTTCCTAATTAACTTATAGATATGCTGATGCTGGAAACCATTACACTTGGCCGCATCTTTTATAATTTTAAGCTCTTTCTCATACCTCGCCTTGTTCAAGGGAAAAGTGAGAAGTCTGTGGACCAAAAAATTCAGGCTTGCCATTTTGTGTTGAACACAATGATGGGAGTCTGAAGGAATGTAGCGAAGTGTACTGGTTTCCTTTCTATACACGTCAAACTCTAATCTATTGTTATTTCTAATTACTCAAGTATCTAGAAAGGGTAGCTGACCGTTCTTTTTTCCCTTTCACAAGTGAACTTTATGGTTTCGAACCGATTATTTAATCTATTGAGAAAATCGTCAATATTACATTTTTTAGTGTTAAATATAGCGAAAATATCATCCGCATACCTCAACCAAACCCTAGGAAAGTATTCGCTCTCAGATTCTAAGTCCTTTTCAAAACGGCTCATGAAAAGGTTAGCCAAAAAGGGCGACCTATTGCCGTACCTTCCAGCTGTTCATAAAAACCCCCGTTGAATTGAAAAATGTTCTGTTTCATACAGATGTCAGTTAAGCGAATATATTCCTGGACACATTGTTGACTCAAACTATTTTGAAGCAACAAGTCCTCGAGGTATGTCAAAGTGTCTGGAATCGGTACACTACGAAAGAGAGAACTAACATCAAATGAAATCAATACTTCACCCTCCAGCAACTGAATATTTTGAATTTCTTTAATAAATTCTAACGAATTTTTTTACTGCAAAACTAGGTTGCTGTATTGGCAAATTATTAAATTAATTGGTCAGCCATTTGGAAACCTTATAAGTCGGTGCGTCAATTGCCGAAACAATTGGCCTTACCGACTTGCCAGGTTTGTGGATTTTAGGTAAACAATATAATTTAGGGACAACAGGATTGGAAACATGTAGCTTACGTCTAACGTCGGCGGTAACAAGGTTGTTACAAGTTTTAAACACGTTGTTGACGTCTCTAATCATTTTCGGTAAAGGATTTTTTGAAATTGACTGATAAGGGCCACTACTCAACAGGTCATTAACTCGATCATAGTAGTCCTCTTTATCTAAAATAACAACCTTGTTCCCTTTGTCAGCTTTCAAATAAAAACAATCTTTTTCCCGCAAAGTTTTAATGATTTTAATGTTTTCGGATTTCTGAGGTGATTTATAGGATTTCAAATTTTTTGAAATAGTATGTTTGCAGGCCTCCCTAACAAACTGCTTTGTGGACTCAGGAAACCGCTGGATAGAGGATTCTATCCCGGCAATAACCCACTCAACATTCGATTCAGGAGTCTGCAAACCAAATTTCAATCCTCTATTCAAAAGATTAAATTCCCGTTCACTAAAGGTTTGCGAAGAATGATTTTCTACTATGTTAATGGTATTCATCGGAACATGATGTTTATTTTTTAAAAACAACCTAACTTTCTTAATTTCCTATCATGAGAGAATTTCTTATTTTGAACTTTCCTATCGATTGAAATAAACATGTTCCGCTGAAAATCACACCATAGTTGATATTCAACATCATTAAGATCTAATGTTAAAAATTTCCAAAGTTGGTAAGCTTGAATCTGAAGTTTACTGCGTTTGGCAAAAAGATATTCGATTTCTGAACGCAACCATTTTTCTTTCGCGTAACGAATGACTTTATCACTACTTTTGCAATTATTCGAGACAGTAACATTAATAAAGTTTGGAAAAACAGTCATTCGTTACGCGAAAGAAAAATGGTTGCGTTCAGAAATCGAATATCTTTTTGCCAAACGCAGTAAACTTCAGATTCAAGCTTACCAACTTTGGAAATTTTTAACATTAGATCTTAATGATGTTGAATATCAACTATGGTGTGATTTTCAGCGGAACATGTTTATTTCAATCGATAGGAAAGTTCAAAATAAGAAATTCTCTCATGATAGGAAATTAAGAAAGTTAGGTTGTTTTTTAAAAAATAAACATCATGTTCCGATGAATACACCATTAACATAGTAGAAAATCATTCTTCGCAAACCTTTAGTGAACGGGAATTTAATCTTTTGAATAGAGGATTGAAATTTGGTTTGCAGACTCCTGAATCGAATGTTGAGTGGGTTATTGCCGGGATAGAATCCTCTATCCAGCGGTTTCCTGAGTCCACAAAGCAGTTTGTTAGGAGGCCTGCAAACATACTATTTCAAAAAATTTGAAATCCTATAAATCACCTCAGAAATCCGAAAACATTAAAATCATTAAAACTTTGCGGGAAAAAGATTGTTTTTATTTGAAAGCTGACAAAGGGAACAAGGTTGTTATTTTAGATAAAGAGGACTACTATGATCGAGTTAATGACCTGTTGAGTAGTGGCCCTTATCAGTCAATTTCAAAAAATCCTTTACCGAAAATGATTAGAGACGTCAACAACGTGTTTAAAACTTGTAACAACCTTGTTACCGCCGACGTTAGACGTAAGCTACATGTTTCCAATCCTGTTGTCCCTAAATTATATTGTTTACCTAAAATCCACAAACCTGGCAAGTCGGTAAGGCCAATTGTTTCGGCAATTGACGCACCGACTTATAAGGTTTCCAAATGGCTGACCAATGAATTTAATAATTTGCCAATACAGCAACCTAGTTTTGCAGTAAAAAATTCGTTAGAATTTATTAAAGAAATTCAAAATATTCAGTTGCTGGAGGGTGAAGTATTGATTTCATTTGATGTTAGTTCTCTCTTTCCTAGTGTACCGATTCCAGACACCTTGACATACCTCGAGGACTTGTTGCTTCAAAATAGTTTGAGTCAACAATGTGTCCAGGAATATATTCGCTTAACTGACATCTGTATGAAACAGAACATTTTTCAATTCAACGGGGGTTTTTATGAACAGCTGGAAGGTACGGCAATGGGTCGCCCTTTTTGGCTAACCTTT
Source organism: Holotrichia oblita (assembly GCA_023690525.1). Classification (NCBI taxonomy): domain Eukaryota; kingdom Metazoa; phylum Arthropoda; class Insecta; order Coleoptera; family Scarabaeidae; genus Holotrichia; species Holotrichia oblita. The sequence continues at coordinate 187,918,156 of CM043017.1, forward strand.
TCATGAGCCGTTTTGAAAAGGACTTAGAATCTGAGAGCGAATACTTTCCTAGGGTTTGGTTGAGGTATGCGGATGATATTTTCGCTATATTTGACACTGAAAAATGTAATATTGACGATTTTCTCAATAGATTAAATAATCGGTTCGAAACCATAAAGTTCACTTGTGAAAGGGAAAAAAACGGTCAGCTACCCTTTCTAGATACTTTAGTAATTAGAAATAACAATAGATTAGAGTTTGACGTGTATAGAAAGGAAACCAGTACACTTCGCTACATTCCTTCAGACTCCCAACATTGTGTTCAACACAAAATGGCAAGCCTGAATTTTTTGGTCCACAGACTTCTCACTTTTCCCTTGAACAAGGCGAGGTATGAGAAAGAGCTTAAAATTATAAAAGATGCGGCCAAGTGTAATGGTTTCCAGCATCAGCATATCTATAAGTTAATTAGGAAGTTTAATTATAAGAAAACTGTGAAAGAATCTACGACTTTTCGAGAGGATGTTAAAGCTTCACCCGTTGTGACCCTCCCTTACGCTCCCTTTATCACTAAAGGTTTGAGTAAAATCTTCAAGAGCTAGATCTCAGAATAGTTTACAGTTCTGGGACTAGTTTACAAAGTCTCATCGGTAACCCTAAAGATAAAATATAACCTCTAGAAAAGTCAGGTATTTACGAAATCAATTGTAAAGATTGTAATCAAAAATATATTGGGCAAACCAGGAGAGCAGTCTCAACTAGATTCAAAGAGCATATGGCTCATCTTAGATTTAATAGAATTGAGAAATCGAGCGTTGCCCAACACATTTTTGAAACAGATCACAACATCGATCATACGAATGTTAAATTAATTAGACAAATAAACAATTGTAAGTTTCTAAATGTTTTCGAAAGTTTAGAAATATATAAAAATAAGTCATGTGTAATGAATTGTGACAATGGCCCTATACCGTATTCGTCATTGTTTTCGTTAATCGGAAATTAATGATGCGTATCGGATTGACCGTGCATAACATTTAGGTTACCTGTTTTTGTTAATTTAGTTTTATTATCGCCTTGATAATGACAGCATTGCTGTTGAAACGCGTCGGTGTTTTAGTTAAAACTTGTTTGGTGTTTAGTGGGTTAAAGTGTTTAGTGTTCTACTTCTGCACCAAGAGATCCAGTGAAGAACTTTAAAAAGCATATATTTTTTGGTAACATTTACTGGGTGGATTTCAGTGAAAAATCACTTTAAAGGTTTAAGAAGCCGGTTACGCCCCCTGGCGACCATCTTCGGAATCTGAAAATATTTTCCACGATCTTATTTTGACCATTTTAGTATTAAAAATTTTTACCGCAAGTCTCTACGACGGATAGTTTCAGAGATACAGCAGCAGCAGTGGTTTCAAAAACTGCAGGCTCGTAATATACAGATAAAGTTTAAGTAATTAATTCGAGACACGTGTTTCGAGGACTCATTGGTCGTTCTAAAAATGCGTTCAGTAGTGCAATGTAACTCAATTTATTTCTGTTTTGTTTCTGGGATCATTGTTAACACTGTCTTTCCTGTCGAGATTCTTAAACATCACTTAACAAAGTTATGAAAGAATTATGAAGTGTTTGTCTTGTCTTGTCTGAAGGGTAAAAGTCATAATATTAATTGTAGATAGTTTTGGCTTTGATATGGCGATTAGGTAAGTTTAATAATCAAATAAAACAGGAATTAATTAAAAATCAATTTATGGAGTGAGCAGAGACATCTATTAAAAATTGTCTAAGGTGATCGTAGCGAACAACGTTTGTAAAGTAATAACTTTGATGTCGCAATAAATCCGTCGCCAATAAGTAATGGCTTTCATTTTCTTAAAACAAGTGAGCAGTTATCCCATTTATTCAACGTTTCATTGCCTTAGTCCACTCCTCGTTCTACTCTAGTTACCGTAATGCACCTCGACGGCACAATTTTATGAAGCAACTAAAATGAACTTAATAGATTCTTTCCAATTACATTTAAACGTATTAAAATGTCACCGCAATAAGCGGCGTTGCCGTATCCTCACACGCGTCAAGCAGGAGTAATCTTTACGAAATTTCATCTGTATGTTTTATTAATTCTTTCCTTTTGCGTTTTACAGGTTAGTCCCAGGTTATGCAAACAAAATTCGGCTGGCGCAGCCGACTTAGAGAAAATAGAAGAGGCCCCACATAGGATACCGATAACCCCGCCCAGCATGGTCACCTCCATACACGGCACACTCTCCATTTCGGTGGACTCCCTCATACACTGATTTCGCACGATCTAACTCTTCGACTCATTGATGTGTATTTTTAAAGAGTCCAACAAAAAAAAATTGAAAAAAAAAAAAATAAAAACACGCCCTCGTCATCCTATGAAACCCGAGAAAGAAATGCGTTAAATATGTTTTAGACAATCAAACCCTTTCGCATCTTGTAACGTAAATTGTAATAGTTGATATTCCGTTTGTTGCGTTTAAATGTCCAGTCACACGTTTACAACCCCCTCCCTCCTGTAGTATATTCCGAAATATCCGCGAAAAAGTCGTGTTTCTAAACGAGTCTACAATCCGATGTAATCGTGTATAAATGTGTGATTATTGTGTCTTGTTTTGTATTTATTTGTTTATATTTAGTTTTATACAGAATATATTATTCGTCGTTTGATTGTTTTTGTTTACCAAATTGTTAACGCGCCACTAACGGAAAGTGCTGCCATCCTGCGACAAATCGTCGCATTATCTGTAAGTCAATCCTATATTAGACTAACAGATGGCGCAGCCTGTTTTAAAATTAAATATATTTTGTCTTATATTAAATTAGTTAATAATTATGAATGATTTGTATTTAAAAATGATTTTAAATAACAATTTTCGGTTAATCAAGAAATTTATTTCAGATGTGTTCCACATTAGATCAGAAAAATTAAAGATATGTAACTGATAAACTGTCAATCGTGCAGACAATTTAGGTCAGTTTTCGAGTTATAACAAATTCAATTTTTTTTTATTTGACTTTTCTCTAAATTTTTAAATTTTAAACTACAGAACGATGCACCATGTAAATCTGGATAATATTTCTTAATAAAATTTTGCCCTCAAACTAACCATTTTCGAGTTATAGCGAGAAAACAGTATATAAATATATACAGGGTGTCTCCTTAACGATATACCAAACCCTGTTTTGAGATAGTAGAGGTTCTTCTAAAGAAAATACTTTCATAAAATTTTGTTCTGAAATTAGTAGTTTTCGAGTTCTAACAAAAAATTTTTTTTTCTAATTTGAATTTTCAAAATGTTTATATTTTAAACCTTACGGAACGATGCAACGTGTAATTCTGGATAATATTTCTTAATAAAATTTTGCTCGAAAACTAACCATTTTCGAGTTATAACAAATTAATTTTTTTCTAATTTGATTTTTCTAAATTTTTAAATTTTAAACTTTACAGAACGATGCACCATCTAATTCTGGATAATATTTCTTAATAAAATTTTGCCCTCAAACTAACCATTTTCGAGTTATAACGAGAAAACAGTATATAAATATATACAGGGTGTCTCCCTAACGATATACCAAACCCTGTTGTGAGATAGTAGAGGTTCTTCTAAAGAAAATACTTTCATAAAATTTTGTTCTGAAATCAGTAGTTTTCGAGTTCTAACAAATTTTTTTTTTCTAATTTGATTTTTCAAAATTTTTAAATTTTAGACTTTACAGAACGATGCAACGTGTAATTCTGGATAATATTTCTTAATAAAATTTTGCTCGAAAACTCACCATTTTCGAGTTATAACAAATTAATTTTTTTCTAATTTGATTTTTCTAAATTTTTAAATTTTAGACTTTACAGAACGATGCTCCGTATAATTCTGGATAATATTTCTTAATAAAATTTTGCTCTTAAACTAACCGTTTTCGAGTTATAGCAAGAAAACAATATATAAATATATATAGGGTGTCTGCTTAATGATATACCAAAACCTCCTCTGAGGTAGTAGAAGTTACTCTGAGCAAAATACTTTTATAAAATTTTGTTGGCAAATCGATATTTTTCGAGTTATAACAAATTATATTATTAATTCGCACCCTAGCAAGCGGAATACGTCATATTTAGGGCAAAAAGAAACGTAGTGGAGTGAAAATTCTGTGAGGTGTACCTGGGTGTAGTCTGCCTGAGATCAGTTAGCTCGTTACGTTTTAACATTGACAATATATACATACAAAACTACTACTACTAGATATTTCAGGAAAGTATTATTTCACAACAATAACAATAAAAATAAATAAATCTTCAACAATAAGAACAATCCTAATATTCATGCTTTTTTGGCATTATGTGACCATTAATTCAATTAATTCAAAAGGAGATATGTTGTGAGGGTATGTTGTGTCAGTGGAACCGTGCCATTAGAGCACCCACTCAGACAGAATCCGAGTGTCAAACAAGGAGAGAGAATCTGACGAATATAAGAGCTGTAGAGGTACAACCCGCACTGAGGTAGACCTCGTAGCATCAAATTAAAATTTAACTTGAAACTAGCGTTCATATTGGATAGATCCTATTGTTTGATACAAAAAAGAATGAATCGAATATATTGATTGACAAATCTGAGCATCAAACGAAGTTGAAAGATTTGGAAACCATAAGAGGTAGAAGGACGGAAGTCGTAGTTTGGTTAACTTCGTTGCATCAAAGCTGAAGCGGAGAAATCCTACAATCACAACAAAAAAAAACACATATTACCACTTTACTATCTCAGAAGACCTTAAGACCTGACAGCTCAGCACTTATCCGCGAATAAATCAAATAATACCAAAAGTTCAACCAAACTATCGAAAATAAGAACAGTTCCAATATGAACGCTTTTTTGGCATACTGTAACCATTAATTAATTAAAAAAAGATATGCTTCAAATTGAGGGGACTCTCACGGACGTCAAACATTTCTAATCGGTTAATAGACCCTCACGAGGGTATGTGGTGTCAGCGGAACCGTGCCATTAGAGCACCCACCCAGACAGAATCCGAGTGTCAAAACAAAGAGGGAGAATCTGACGAACGTAAGAGCTGAACAGGTACAACTGGCACTAAAGCATATCTTGTCAATTTCAGACAAGAACGAATTCAATTCATCCAATGCAACACGACCGTCTCTTTAGATGTTATCTCTTCCACTGTCGACGTTCGAATGACCATTGTTTAACCTAACGCGCAAATATGTTGGTACAGGGTCATTAACCTGTTATTATGACGTCAATGTTGTTGTTATTAATTAATTTTATAATATCTCGTGAAATTAAATTTAGAGAAAAATAGCGAAGAATTTTCTCTTCTGGGAAGGGAGGGGAGGGGAGAGAGAGAAGTAACAGAGAAAATTTAACTTGCAACTAGCGTTCCTATTGCTGGGGTTCAATTATTTTCAAATAATTAGTTTTGTTTTTTTGTTATTGTTAATAAAAATGTTGTTAGTTAAATATTTGTTTATATAGAACGATGCAACATGTAATTCTGGATAATATTTATTAATAAAATTTTGCCCCTAATCTAACCGTTTTCGAGTTATAGCGAAAAAACAGTATATAAATGTATATAGGGTGTCTCCTTAATGGTATACCAAAACCTCTCCTGAGATAGTAGACGTTATTCTAAAGAAAATACTTTCATAAAATTTTGTTCAGAAATCAATAGTTTTCGAGTTATAACAAATTATATTTTCTTTTAATTTCATTTTTCAAAATTTTTAAATTTTAAACTTTACGGAACGATGCGCCGTGTAATTCTGGATAATATTTCTTAATAAAATTTTGCTCTTAAACTAACCGTTTTCGAGTTATAGCAAGAAAACAATATATAAATATATATAGGGTGTCTGCTTAATGATATACCAAAACCTCCTCTGAGGTAATAGAAGTTACTCTGAGCAAAATACTTTTATAAAATTTTGTTGGGAAATCGATATTTTTCGAGTTATAACAAATTATATTATTAATTCGCACCCTAGCAATCGGAATACGTCATATTTAGGGAAAAAAGAAACGTAGTGGAGTGAAAATTCTGTGAGGTGTACCTGGGTGTAGTCTGCCTGAGATCAGTTAGCTCCAAAAATTCTCAGCTAAAGCAAAGATTCTCTGAATTGAAGAATTCGAAATGCCAATGGGGTCTCCACCCCTTCCCAATATTGAGGAACATATACAGGGTGACTGGTAATGAAACGGTCATACTTTATAAGGTGTTAGTAGAGATTATTTGTAATAGATATAACCCAATTTACCTTATCCAAAAGTCACCTGTTTTCGAGATATTGTGATTTTTTTGTTTTTTTTTTCGAACTTCACTACTTACTTTCACTCAAATTTAAAATTTATGAAAATAATGGAACTTTTCCTCAATTTTTTAGTTTGTCTGGCTAGAGGACATCTCACATTACGCGACTGTAGACCAGTTTAGATTCATAGATTATATTTAATACACTATCTAGAGAATCCTTGTTAAACAACTTAAAATAAAGTTAAAACGTTAATCTAAGGTAGCAACAGAAACTTTTATCCGAACAGGTCTCGTGTGTTACTTTAGAACTTTAAATGTTTAACCCCATTTTTCAAAACCAAGTAATGATATAATTAATAGTAAACAGTACTCTTGCCGTTTACTTCCAAATGATAATAGACAATCTTTAGAGTCTTCAAAGGTAACTTGTATTACTGTCAAGTTAAATACCTAAAAGAAATTACGATTAAAGTAAGAAAACAAAAACAGAAAACACACTTTACATCAATGTTGTTACAATTTGAATAATACCTAATTAATACTTAAATAAAATACTACTAATATAACCCTGTTGTTACAATAAATAAAACTTATTTATTCTTATTATTATGATTATTATTACTATTATTACTTGTGATGTATGTATTATAATGATAGATTTTATCACATTTTTTCTAGTCCGATATGTGTGCTAAAATGAAATTTAAAAAAACGTTTAAAATGTGTGAAAAAGCTCCGTAAATAATGTTTCACTACAAATTTGCACTCCATTAATAAACATTTTGGAACATCATATAATACAAAATTGGAGAGCATGTTTTTAGTGACTGCATCTACTTCCACTTCTATTTTCCTGAGAGATATGTAAGCAATTCAGTTATTTAAGCTTATGTATAAAAGGAGGCTAACATATCAACGTTAACCTGTGTTTACCTTGAAATTACCACTGTTTATACTGAGCTTACGAAGTTGAGTTGATTGTTTTTTTTCAAAATTAATTTGGTCTTAGAAATTGGTCGCCTAACTCGGTAATAGTGTACTTAATAGTAACCAATTAATTTTATAGCTGAATTGGTTACATATCTCTTCCGTGCTAAAACTTCATTTTCAGGTATGTTTATTGAGCACATTTATACAGAGCCAAAAAAGATTTACTACCAAAAAAAAGGTGATGGAATTCTGAATAAAATTTGTTCATAAATTTTTTCCAAAAAATTAACCATTTTCGAGTTATATTGAAAAAACTGCATACAAACATATACAGGGTGTCTCCTAATAATAAACCAAAATCCCTTCTAAGATATTTGGGGTTATTCTGAACAAAATATTTTAATAAAATTTTGCTCTGAGATCAATAGTTTCCGAGTTATAATAAATTACATTTTTTTCTAATTAAATTTTTCTAAATTTTTAAATTTTAAACTTTACAGAACGATGCATCATGTAATTTTGGATAATATTTTTTAATAAAATTTTGTCCTCCAGTTGACCGTTTTCGAGTTATAGCGGAAAAACAGTATATAAAAGTATATAGGGTGTCTCCTTAATGATATGCCAAAATCTCTTCTGAGATAGTGGAGGTTACTCTATACAAAATACTTTGATAACATTTTCCTCGGAAATCAATAGTTTTCGAGTTATTGCAAATTATATTTTTTTCGTTTTAGTTATAGCAAAAACACAGTATACAGGGTATCTCTAAAAATGTTTTTTATTTTTTTCTAGCGCTGCACTTCAAATTCAAAATACTCTGTATTTTGCTAACATTTCTAATAACTTGGTTCGACGTTGTCAGGCCTGCATCGCTGCTGGGGGCGCCCTATTACTGTGATGTAAAATAATGTTCTTCCTTTTTTCTGTACAGACATTTCGTTAAACTCAACATTTTGTTAATCCTATACATTTTTCCTAATAAACAACAATAATAATTGCTTTTTAACTTTGAATCACCATAACTCTAGATCAAGGCCCGCTAGAAAAAAACATTTTTAGCTTGGAATTAAATTCTCTACCCCCCGAATCTTAAATTTTCGCCTCCTGCTATGAAACATCCGGTATAAGTATATATAGGGTGTCTCCTTAATGATATACCAAAACCTCTCCTGAGATAGTTTCAATAGTTTTCGAGTTATAACAAATTATATTTTTTTCAAATTTGATTTTTCTAAATTTTTAAATTTTGAACTTTACAAAACGATGCATCTTGTAATTCTGGATAACATTTCTCAATAAAATTTTGCCCTCAAACTAACCGTTTTCGATTTATAGCGAAAAAACTGTATATAACCATATACAGGGTGTCTTCTTAATGATATACCAAAATCTGTTCTGAGATACTAGAGGTTACTCTAAGGAAAATACTTTAATAAAATTTTTCTCGGAAATTGATATTTTTCGAGTTATAACAAATTGTATTATGTAATATATTATATAATGTGGTTAAGTCTGTATTTCTATATGGCACATTTGGCTCCGTAGAATCTGTACTATTTAACTCATATTAAACGAATCCTTTACCTTTTCTAATCCTAAATATTCGCAAAGACTTGATATATGCACAAATCGATGTATTTTTTATCAAAGGATGTTGTACATTACTCTTTCTGTTGTTTCCATCATGTTAGCAATAAAAAATATATGTAAGTTTTCACTAGTTTTTTATTTATCCCTAAATCATTTTATAACTACATATTAACTAATTAATTTTAAACGGGGGATAACCTTAAATAGTTACGACCACTTTCTCTATCGGTATCTGTCCAATAATTGGCCGAAAAAGAAGATTATGAAGTTGCGTTGCCGTCGGCATGAATAACATCGGTATCGTCAGTAGAATTTTCTGAATCTCTTGCGATCCATCGAATATCGAATCTGTAATATATATTCGAAACGATATGAAATTTAAATTGAAGAAATTTCAAAATAAAACACTCACAGTTAACCTTTCTAAATGATAATCCTGTTTATTCTCGGCTAAACTAGCTTGATTCGCATCGAAAATCAAATCAGACCGGCACAATAAAATATTCTCAACAATTTCTAAGTCGTAAGAATCCATCCTCAAATCTCTTAAATACTGAAAAGCTTTCTGGGCGTTCGGAACAGCTGTAATAGCATCGTAAGGCCAATACGCGGCTTTTAATATGAACAAAGCCGACCAGACGTTTGCCAGAACATTATTCTGAGCCGTCCTAGATAAGGAACCAAATCCTGAGTTGCATCTGACTTGCTTGATGGCCAAGAGTAAAATTTGCGCTGCCAATTCATGTTGTGGAGTCGTTAAATTGGGATTGTTTTTGAAAGGGATGTTTTGGGTTCCTTTTTGTGAGATTGAAATGAATGCGCTCGATAATCTTTTTGTGGTTAAACAATTTTTATGTTTTCTGGGACCTCGTTCCTCTTGAACGGCTAAAATTTAATTATCGTTAGATGAGAGATTTTTTGGGTTGTATTAAAAATTTTGTACAACCGGTGGTGTTCATCCTGACGGCGAAGCAGCGTTGAAGTCTACAAAATGGACACCAGTTTCGTCTTGCTTTATCGATAATGCAGCGACCTTCACCTGCTATTATAAGATTTAATTTGGATATTAATTTTAGAATTTATGATTAAAATGTGAAGATTACTTACAAATGCAGGTGTACATTATGTTTCTTCTGATGCTTCGCTTGAAGAAGCAAGAACAGCCATCGCAGCAATAGACGCCGTAGTGTTTGCCGTAAGAGCGGTCACCGCACACCATGCATGGAACTGGAGCTGGTAGAGTTCTACCTATGTCAATATTTTATAATATTTTAAAGATATATCCTCAAACAGACTTCAGGAAATACAATTCGACTGATTTATTGCAAAAGATAGAATATTAATGATCACAGAGGGACAAAATTTCCGATGTTGTATAGTACAAACAAAAATTGGGCATTGTATAAGTAGAGTTACCCATTTTTGGTTTGTTTAACAGTGCCGCGACACTTCCCTTTCCACATTTAGACAGTTTCAACTATCAAAATGCTTGACTATTTTAGCGGCTGTAATAGTGAAAATATTTCTGACAGCTGTCAAAACTTTAAATGTCATTTTTATGGTTTTAATAGGTTTAACTGTCAAAATATCACCGTTTTGACAGCATGTTTATGACAAAAATCGTTGTTAAACTATAAAAGCACTTATTTTAATCTAACGCTGTCAAAATATGTTTAATAACTATTTTTATAGTTTTGATAGTTCTAAATGTCAAAATATTTACGGCAGGTGTCAAATTATACTTATGGTTAGAATTTTGACTGTCAGAACTACCAAAAACAGTTTTTAAAACCGTTAAATTATGGTATGATTTGTTTATTATATTGTCAAAATAGTAAAGCACTTATTTTAAAAGGTCTAACTGTCAAAATATATTTCAGGTTGTTAAATTAGAATTATTTTTACTGTTATGCGGTTAATCCTAATTGTTAAAATATTTATAACGATTGTCAAATCGTAACTCCTACAATTTTAAGTATTGCAACTGTCAAAAGAAAAATTCTGTCACCTGTCAATTCGTTCTCCCATTTCTCCCAGCATAATTTAATTGTTATACTGTCTATACAATACAAACAAACTTTTTTCATGCTGTGCTAGCGACTGTAATTCATAGTTCAATATTTCAGACATCTGTCAAATTATAAAAATATATTTTAGCAGGCGTAGCTTTCGAAATATGTTGGAGGCAGTCATATTATAATTGTTTACGGTATAGTAGTCAACATTATTGTAGTTTTCATTATCACAAGTATGTAGGTAGCGGAAATATCAGCAAATGTTTTTGACAGCTATCAAAATGTACAAGAAATTCTTTCCCCCCATTTTGACAGCGTCAAGGTTAAATTGTGGTATAATTTGATTGTTATCGTGACAAAATCTAGGAACTTTTATTGTGTTAGGTACTGTTTTGGAGAATGTAATAGTTTCGAGATTTCGACAGCTGTCAAACTATAAAAATAGTTATTAATATTTTACGTGTATTGTTTTTGCAGTTCTGTTCTTAGATAGCAGAGGTTACTCTAAAGACATTTTTAAATTTTAAACTTTACAGAACGATGCAATATGTAATTTTGGATAATATTTCTTAATAAAATTTTACCCTTAAACTAACCGTTTTAGAGTTTTAGCGAAAAACCTGTATATAAACATATATAGGGTGTCTCCTTAATGATATACCAAAACCTGTTCTGAGATAGTAGATGTTCCTCTAAAGAAAATACTTTCATAAAATTTTGTTCTGATTGAGTTTTCGAGTTATAACAAATTATATTTTTTCTAATTTGATTTTTCTAAATTTCGAAATTTTAAACTTTACATAACGATGTAATTCTAGATAATATTTCTTAATAACATTTTGCGCCTAAAGTAACCGTTTTCCAGTTAAAGCAAAACAACAGTATATAAACATATATAGGGTGTCTTCTTAATGATATACCAAAACCTGTTTTGAGATAGTAGAGGTCCCTCTAAAGAAAATACTTTCATAAAAATTTCGTCGGAAATCAATAGTTTTCGTGTTATAACAAATTATATTTTTTTCTAATTTGATTTTTCTAATTTTTTAAATTTTAAACTTTACGGAACGGTGCACGATCTAATTCTGGATAATATTTCTTAATAAAATTTTGCTCCTAAACTAACCGTTTTCGAGTTATAGTGAAAAAACAGTATATAAACATATATAGGGTGTCTCCTTAATGATATACCAAAACCTGTTTTGAGATAGTAGAGGTCCCTCTAAAGAAAATACTTTAATAGAAGTTTGGTCGGAAATCAATAGTTTTCGAGTTATAACAAATTATGTTTTTCTAATTTGATTTTTCTAAGTTTTTAAATTTTAAACTTTACAGAACGGTGCACGATCTAATTCTGGATAATATTTCTTAATAAAATTTTGCGCCTAAAGTAACCGTTTTCGAGTTATAGTGAAAAAACAGTATATAAACATATATAGGGTGTCTCCTTAATGATATACCAAAACCTGTTCTGAGATAGAAGTGGTCTCCCTGAACAAAATATTTTAATAAAAGTTTGCCCGGAAATCAATAGTTTTCGAGTTATAACAAATTATATTTTTTTCTAATTTGATTTTTCTAAATTTTTAAATTTTAAACTTATAGCGAAAAAATATTTATAATGTAACGTGTATTGTTTATGCAGTTCTCATAGTTCTAACTATTAAAATGTCAATGACAGCTGTCAAATTACAATTTTTATAATTTTGAGCACCGTAACTATCAGCAACAAAAAAAATCTATCAGTTATCAAGTTGTAGAAGGAATTCTTGACTTTTGCCATTTTGACATTGTACCGATGAAATTATGGTATAATGCTTTTAACAACTGTCAAGCTATAAAAGGACTTCTTTTCTTAGTCTCTTTGCGACTGTAATAGTTCCAATATTTCACACAGCTGTCAAACTATATAATAATTGCTTTTTTCTAACGTTTTAGCAGATGTGACTCAAAGTATGTTTCATGCTGTTAAATTATAAATGCTGTTTAAACTATAATCATATATCATAAGATTTTGACAGCTGTCACATTGTAGAAGCAATTTTTTTCCAATTTTGATAGAATCGCAGTCAAATTGTGGTATAATTTGATTGATTAAAATATTACACATGGATACATTTATTAAGTTTAATTTTATTTTAAAGGCGACATTTTATTTAAAATTGCATTTGTTTTAAATGGGTTAACATTTCATCATTTTATCCATTATATAAATATCATCAAAGATGTATTACTTACCCATATCGATGTCGGTGAAATTTTTCTATTACTTCGATTATGTTCGACCAACACTTGTTCAAACGTAATCGGAACTGGTAGAAAAATCGCAAGTCGTCTTTTTATATGTCCCTGCATATCCCACAGTAATGTGTTTATTATGATTTCAAGTGTATGTGTATGCTGTGACGGTAACGGCCCTGTCATTTAGTTTTCTGACGGGGTTGGCAGCCCTTATTACAGGTCACCCGGCCACGTGGCCTTTGACGCCTTATTTTAGCCTAACAATGGACATCACTTCAACCTGAAGTGCTCGATTAATATTTGATAGAGCGATACCTGATAATTTCCGCACCTCGTTAACTTTGTTTGGTTTTTTTTCTTTCTTTAGTAACGTAAGAATTATACAGAGTGATAATATATGAATTTACGATGTAAATGTTGTAGATTCTTTTTCTTCTAACATTTTATGGCCTAAGACCTTTAATTACTCAATACTTCAGTTCAGGAACTAACAGTATTTATTTATCCAGAAGACTACAAAAGAGTTTTAAAAAAACAAGGGAAAGAAACTATATTTAATTTATAGTCTCTTAAGTACACAATTTTTGGTCTTCCTCTAGCTAATCATGCTCTAATAAAATCTGGTGTTCATTTTCATTGAAAAACCAGATATTGACGCATATTTTTGAGTTTTAAATGTTAGTTATTGGACACTTAAGAAGATAACTATCTTTTATATTATTTTGTTCAACGTAATACGTCATTTTAGAGGATGAAATTATTAAGATGTATCCGTCAAAGTAACCAAAGAATGGAATTATTAGTTTTTGTAGGATTTCTTTACGTTGGACACTTTTTATGGTTATTGTTTTCGTTTTTTTGGTGTCAGCTTTGTTAAGTTTAGACTCTTCTCTTTTACGCTTCCTTTCTTCTTTTCCACGATTTAATCTATCAATTTTTTCTACACATCTCCTGGAAAGAGTGTAATGTTATTGCAAATGGTAGTCTTTCAGTTTGCGTTTTTCTTTTTCTTTCAAGAACATTTGGATATAAAGATATTCTGTGAAAGAGGTATTTTGTTTCTGGTTGTAAATTATTGATCTCTTCATCATAATGGAAAGTCGTGGGCTTAACCATTTCTTCACCAATAGGTCTTGCATCGTTTTTGTCTCCCACGCTTCCTCTTTCAAAAATTTCAGTAATAGTTTCGTTATTTTCTACCACCCCTATAAAATGTTCAATTGCTTCGACTTGATCGGGTGATTCATTTGAGATCGAAGCCATTTTTTTTTCTAAATTAGTTTTAAAATGTTGCCATATTTTATAAAGATCCCAGAAACATTCATTCTCTTTAGAGATTACATCAATGTCTTGGAAATTTTTTAATTTTCTCTAGTCCTACAATTGTGGCAAAATCGCGATACCTCATAATTATTGATTCTTCATTTTGATTCTGTGTATCAGAATGCTCTTCTGATTTTTCCCAAACATTTGCTGTAATCGACAGTATTAGGATTAAAAGGATACAGGGTATAGTTTCTGGTTTCATAGATTTATTGACCATCCGTTTGAAACCCAGTCTCATCGTCGTTGTAAACCCTCGATGGGTCCGCAAATTTGTTTCATTCATGTATTGGATGATTGGACAGACTAAGATTTTTTTAGACAGTCATTGGACACGGTGCTATTTTAACAGAAAACCAGCAAGCTATTATTAATAGTGATTATTTATTAATTTACAAACTTCCCTCTTGAATTTCCAACCACTGTACGGTTTACCCTGTAACCTTTTGAAATTTTCTGTAGTTTTGAGGTTGAATTTTGCGACCACCCCAAGTGTTGTCTGTAGGACATATTTAGCAAGTGCTCTCTCCTTGCCAAGTATCCTGATCATAGAAAATGTTGTTCTATATGTAAAAAAAAACAGATTTCCATTAAGCTTTTCAAACTAACTTCCGGCATTCTTCTTCAGTTAAAAGCTCCGGAATTCATGTCATATGTTTCACTAAAATACTTTCGTCATCGAGGAGAAAGATATTCATTTCCTTTTTGCACCAGAGGACATGCTGCTAATAGTACTTTCGGGATGCCAAAATTTGCGCAAAATTTTCGCAATTTGAAAAATGTCATTAAAAAAACAAAAAGTTGGTGGCCAAAGCGACCTCTATTCTATAGCTTAAAACTGAAGACCGGTATAGTAATAGGAACTTTGGCCACAAAAATAGTTTAATATTTTTAGAGCCCATGGTAGCAGTAAAAACATCTGCAAGAAAATAACATTTTTTTAAAAAAATTAGAAGTAAATCTCTGTGTAAAGTCGGCGTGCCGTTTGAGAAATGCTTTCACTCATTCCGGCCCTGGCAAACCAACGAAAGTGCATGGGTGGGTAGCAATTAGGCGTAAAAGTTTGACTTGCTGTTATATGAACAGAAATCTGCTAGAGAGACCTACGAACGTCTCTTTTGATACCCCGATCATAGATAGCCGTAGTTTTGGCAAAGTTATAACGACTAAAAATTCGCGTATTTTTAATAAGGACATTGTCAGGTGATTTGCGAAAAAATGAGGGATCAGTTCTTTTACATATTCATAGTTTTGAGTTTCTTATAGTATGTATAAAACATATATACTTACCTTGATATTGGAAAATTTTACGTCACCTTTTTTATGGTATAGAAGAGAAACAAATTTCTGAAATTGGCCAAAGTCACCCAGGGTGGCTAAAGCCACCCAAGTTTACGCTATCTGTTTCCATCGTAATGCTGTTTGTTTGGTGCTTTGGATGGACCTAGTCTTGCCTCTTTTGATTCATCAGAGACTGCAGTACCTGGAGTCTTCTCTGCCTTGTTGAGTTATTTTGAGTAACTTTTTTCTTTTTGCTATCCGACTTTTTATTTTCCTTATTTGTTCCAGTTTGTAGTTTTGTTTCTTCTACCAATCCTACACACAATCTTTAGTATCCTGTCCTTATTGAATTTCTTGGTTCAACTACTTCTGATTGAAACATATTAATGATCAAGTTATTTTTTAAGAGAATTCAAACAGCTATGATAAAAGTAGCAGAACAGTGCCTTGGAGAAAACGAACAGCAGAGAAAATTAGAGTGGTTTGAGCAAGCCTTAATGGAAAGAAACAAAGCAAAAATGGAATTAGATAGAAATAGGACACAAGAAAACATACAAATTTATGATGAAAAAGGAAACTAGCTAAAAGGATTTGCAGAAATAAAAAGTCACGAAAATTAGAAAATCAATTAGAGCTAATAGGGGAAACCTACAAAAGGACAGCAATTCAACACTTTCACCAAGAGTCCAAGAAAGTAAGAAGAAATAAACACGATAATAAAAGACCTAAAAATAATAAGAGAGCCGGTGAAAATGGTATCCCAGCAGAACTTATAAAGCATGGAGGAGGCGAACTGGAGGAAAAAGTCCATAATTTAATAAGGAGAGTATGGAAGGAATAGGTAATGCCAGAACAATGGAGCAATTTTTAAGGCATGTGGAAAAGAATATACGATCGGAAGGGTAAAGCAGTTTGAATACTTGGGGACCATCATTACCAATAACAGCCAGGAAGACGTGGAGATACTTCAACGAATATTAAAAGGTAATAGAGCAGTAGCGTCATTATCAAGAATGTTAAAGGCAAGAAATGTATCCAGGGCAGCCAAGATCCAAATTGGAAAAGAATTGGAAATTTGGGAATGAAAAGTCCTCAGAAAGATATTTGGAGGTGTAAAGGATTGGTATGGACAGTCAAGAAGACGAACAAATACGGAAGTAAAGACCTTGTATGGAAAATCAATAATAACAAACAAATTAAGGCGCAGAGAAGTAGGTGGCTAGGACACATCATTAGAATGCCAGACCATAGGGTGGTAAAAAAGGACCTACATAATGGAGTTGGGGGTAAGAAGAGAAGCGGACGCCCGAAAGAGAGATGGTACCAACAAGTGAAAGAAGATATAGAGAAAATTGGAATCAGTGATGGAAGGAAGTGGAGGGAAGTGGCGAAGAAGATAAAAGCCAAGGGCCTTCATGGCCTATAGCACTAATATATCTATATTTTTTTAACAAGGTTTTTTATGCTTGTTAAAGGCTCTACTTGCTCTTGTTCAGTAGCTTCATTCAATATCAATGCAAAATACTTTAATAGAAGTTTGGTCGGAAATCAATAGTTTTCGAGTTATAACAAATTATGTTTTTCTAATTTGATTTTTCTAAATTTTTAAATTTTAAACTTTACAGAACGGTGCAAGATCTAATTCTGGATAATATTTCTTAATAAAATTTTGCTCCTGAACTAACCGTTTTAGAGTTATAGCGAAAAAACAGCATATTAACATATATAGGGTGTCTCGCTAATGATATACAAAAACCTGTTTTGAGATAGTAGAGGTCCCTCTAAAGAAAATATTTCAATAAAAGTTTGCTCGAAAATCAATAGCTTTCGAGTTATAACAAATTATATTTTTTCTAATTTGATTTTTCTAAATTTTTAAATTTTAAACTTTACAGAGCGACGCAACAGGTCTTAATAAAATTTTGCCCCCAAAACTACCGTTTTCGAGTTATAGCGAAAAAATAGTTATAATGTAACGTGTATTGTTTTTGTAGTTCTCATAGCTCTAACTATTAAAACGTCAATGACAGCTGTCAAATTGTAATTTTTATAATTTTGAGCACCGTAACTGTCAGCAAGAAAAAATCTGTCAGTTATCAAGTTGTAGAAGGAATTCTTGACTCTTGTCATTTTGACATTGTAGCAATGAAATTACGGTATAATGCTTTTAAACAACTGTTAAGCTATAAAAGGACTTCTTTTCTTAGCCTCTTTGCGACTGTAATAGTTCCAATATTTCACACAGCTGTCAAACTATATAATAATTGCTTTTTCTAACGTTTTAGCAGATGTGACTGTCAAAGTATGTTTCAGGCTGTTAAATTATAAATGCTGTTCAAACTATAATCATATATCATAAGATTTTGACAGCTGTCACATTGTAGAAGCAATTCTTTTTCGAATTTTGATAGAATCACAGTCAAATTGTGGTATAATTTGATTGATTAAAATATTACACATGGATACATTTATTAAGTTTAATTTTATTTTAAAGGCGACATTTTATTTAAAATTGCATTTGCTTTAAATGTGTTAACATTTCATCATTTTATCCATTATATAAATATCATCAAAGATGTGGAGGGAAGTGGCGAAGAAGATAAAAGCCAAGGGCCTTCATGGCCTATAGCACTAATATACGAGTATCTATATTTTTTTAACAAGGTTTTTTATGCTTGTTAAAGGCTCTACTTGCTCTTGTTCAGTAGCTTCATTCAATATCAATGCAACTTGTCTTTCAGAAGGGATATTATTGAGAAAAAATTATTTTGCTTGGAACGTAAGGAATAGTTCAATGGTTGTTCTTAGTAATTTTTTTTGGCTTATCAAACAACCCTAAAACTGTGGATAGAGACATTCTAACCTATTCCACCCCTTGAATTTTTTTTTGATTAATAAATTCTTCTCTTCCTCTGAAATTAATGTACAGATGTGTGCAAAAAAAATGGGACAACTCTTATGAGAATAAATCTCAAGTTTTTAATTTTGTGTCAAAGGATCTGCCTTGACTTCTGCCTTCATGCATAGGTTATACCTACATGTCAAGAAATGTAAAAAATGCGGCGTTTATCGCTAAAAAATAAAGGATGTTGAGATAACGATTTTGACACTGTCCCGATTTTTTTTTCTCACGACAGTATGCAATGGGAAATATGTGCACGTATGCATTAAATTTTTGAAATATAATTCTGAAAAAACAAAAATGGACTGCACATTCTCAATTGTTATAAAAGTTTGCTGAGTCAAAATTTAAGTTGGCAAGACAAAAACTTGAAAAAAAAATGTACACAATTTCACACTTGTCACATTTGTTACTAGTTTAAAATCATGGGAATATTATATTATTAACAGTAGGGGATAGTGTGGAAAGTATTTTCTTTAGGAAGATTAATGACACTGCTCTAGTTTTAGATTGTACTTCAAATTGTGATAGATTATCAAAGGATTTCTGACATTTCTGACGCTTTCAATTTCCGACAAGCACATTGACATTGATGCAATTAATCAAACAAACGTCTGCTTCACACAGTAATAGTTCAGTTATCTCATTTTTGTTCTCTTCACCTCTTCAATGTTTGCTAGGCAGAAACATCACAAGTTGTTTTTATTTTTGACCTTTCTAAGCAGCAGTAATACCATCATAATCGCACAAAATATCACAATTATTGTGGAGATGGTGAAGAGCAGCAATGATCCGTTTTTCTGTCAAAATTAGCTGTCTACCTTATCAACCCAACAAGAATAATATATTGGTTGTCTTCTTTCCCTTTATGACAGGTCATTGAATTGTCTTTGCTGCTGCTCTGAGTTTTGTTATTAGCTTCGTTATCTTGTCTTTTCGCCTTTAATTCTTCCTGATAAACATTGTAAGCATTCTTGGTCCCATAGCCAAAAAATCTCCCATTTTTTTAAATGAAAAAAACTCCATTCTAATGCTTCGTTTCCATAAGACAATTTCTTTTAAAGATTCATGTAGCAGAAGAGCCTAAGAGTTTGAAAAATTTCAAAACCAAAATCATAATTTTTTTCCTGGCATGTTTTTACAATTTTCCATCTAACTTGTTTTGGTACCCCCCATAACAGCTTCCCATTCTGTTTTCTATACAAACGTCCATCCATCACCTCGTAACCAAAACCGATTGATGTGTGAGCTGATTGTCATTGTATTTTGAGCAATAAGGTGCAAGCCACGCCAAAAGGACACCATTTGTTTTGAGAGTTCATTCTTTTCTTCGGAAAACAACCATCGAACGATAGTGTTCGTCTATCCTTTAAAGACACCTTGTTCCAGTTTCCATTTCTGTTGACGAAACCTTAATGTCGTCGTTCTGGTTAGTGTTTTTATTATTCTTCGGTCGTTTTGCCTTTTATCATAGAGGGTACGATCTTGTCTTAACCATAAGCTCAATCGGTATCAACCCTGTGATCTTTCCAGCATAATTTGGTTCTTAACCCCCGTTTACCACTTCTGTCGCCGTTCATGTTTGGCATAAACCTGCCAAGCTTAGCCATCTTTTTCTCGAAGTTATTGGTTGCTCTCATTACACTTGCTCTTTCGTCCAAATTAACACTCAGATAGATTCAAGTCCTGGAAGATTTAATATCCACTCCGCACAAGGTGACTCCTTTTTCTTCATCATCCATTATCAATGCCTCTGTCTTGTTTGGTGCCAACCTCAACTTATGATTCCTTCATCCACACACTTATTGTTTCTAGACATCTGTTGGTATTCTTCATCAACATGTCTCCGCGAAAACACACATGGCATTCGCTACACCCCATCGTACAAAATATTTCACAGTAGCGGTCCCAGCACGGAACCTTGGGGTACACCCGCAGTTACTCCTACTGTTTCGTCTGAGCCGATGTAGATATTAGGTCGGTAAGACAGTCTGCTGTCTAATTAGGTACTTGGATATTTTGCTACTCATCAATTCTTCAATTATTAGCTTATGGAAGGCGGTATTAAAGGCGTTTCTAACACCAATAGTCACTAGCACGCACTTGAATAGCCTGGATGATGGACTAAATTGAAGTTTATGAAAATTACTGGAACAGTTTTATTTTCATAAATGTCCGTAGTAGTAGGGTTTTTGTGAGCCAGAAAATTTCTTAACGTGATAATTTAGTGGTCGTCAAGGTCGAGTCTGTGGATCTCTCTTCATATCTCCTTAGTTCATGTCAGTTCTCTTTTGTTCTAGGTAGGCAAAAGACATATTTTGACTACCTTGCACGTCAGGATTTTTTAAAATAACACTTGTTTTGGTAAAAATTGAAGAAACGTTGCTGGATGTGATACTTTATCTAGCATAAAACAATCCCATATTTCTTGAAGTTTTTGTTTCAATTGGAGACAAATCAGGACCGCTTGAAACCCATCTCAAAAGTGGTATCCTGTAGTCTTCCATCCATTTCAAAGCTTTCGTCGACGTATGACACCCTGACCCGTGGGAAGACTAAATATTGCCCTGATGTCAAGTGATTTTCCATAATCGGTAAAAGAGATTTCTTCTAAATAATTGCCTGCGTTCACTACTCCGTCAATAAAGTGAAGTTTGCCTACACCTTTAGATGACATGATGACTGCCCCAGACCATGACTGATGCAGGAAATTTTACTTTTCTTTTAAAACAATTGGGATGAAATACTTTGTGTTTTCTGAGGATAACACGACTTCTGCTGTCTCCAACACAAACCACGAATCTGCACTGGAATCACTACACTCTAATGCATCCCATTGTTGAAGAGTCCAATTCTGTTCAATTATGTTTTTTACTCATTTTATTTTATTTTTTCTTATGCTGTAATGTCATAGGTTTTGCTTTACCTGGCATGAAAATTCAAATTTTAGTTTCAATTTAATTTAGAGTACAAAGTTACCACTACGAACTTGGCCTCTTTACTAATCTGTATAATTTCATTGTATAGAGTTGGTGCTCTCGGGCCATCCAATCTCCTCCTTTTGGTGAAAGGTACAAGTGCTCTTTGCATAAGTTCTGAGATTATGCTGGTACCTCTACCAATTTTTTTTTCAAACCTTACTTCTTGAAGTGTATTTTTGAATACTATCTTTTAGACATCGTGTTGAACGCAATTTTTTTGAACATTATATCTTTGTTATGGTTATTGTTTTGTCAAAATTTCATGACCATAATTGATCATATATCATTTTCGAACTCAATTTTTTCTTGCCATATTCACTTGATGAGTTGGTTTTGAGCACACAGTTTTAACTATAATTTGTTATTACTATTTTCGACTACAATTCTTTTCATCGCACTTTTTTTTTTGAACATCGATAATTGTTTGAGCACGTGCTTCCTCTTTCTATCATTTATTTGTATTATATCTGAATGTCTACACATTTTTATTCATTTACACCTGTTTATGGGTTAGGTTAGGTTAGGAGTGGGGTGGCATGCGGGACTGTTTCACCGCGACCTTTACAGTTCTATTGTGATCCCCTTTACCTTAGAGAACGCTCTCTAGTTTCGCCTTCTTAATCAGACTTATCATTTTTGAGAGCGCCTCTTTTGTGTAGCCGTTGGCTGTGAGGTTCTCTACCCCCATTACAAGAAACCTCGTCCTCGCTAGGCCGTCACAGTGGCACAAAACATGAACTGGGGTTTCTTCTTCCTCTTGACAGAATCTGCAGAGAGCATTTTCTGCCAAATTTCGTATGAACTACAAAAAATGCATTTTTTTAAATGGAAAAAACTCCATTCTAATGCTTCGTTTCCATAAGACAATTTCTTTTAAAGATTCATGTAGGAGAAGAGCCTAAGAGTTTGAAAAATCTCAAAACCAAAATCATAATTTTTGTCCTGGACAGCTCTATGTTCTGTATCCACTTCATCTGTCACTGTGGCAGAGGTCCACAACCTTTGGACATTGCGCACCATTTTGCAAAAAATTATAGTGGTTCTGTTAAAAAAAAAAATGTGTTCATTGGTCTTTCGATAATGATAATAAAATGACTCAAAAAGAAAAAGTTTAAGAGAGGGATTCGATTGGAATCTTTGAAGAAATGTCTTTCAGGAAAGCGTGGAAATGGACGTTTTTCTAAATTCTCTTCTTCTCAGCCATTACCAGTTTTTTAGGTGGTCGGATTGATAAAGATTTAAAAGAGAAAAATTAAAAAAATTAACCTATGACATAATTCTACACGAGAAGATTAATTTCAAACACCCTATATAAAAAATCCAATCGATTTCCTGTTCAGTAAACCATCAATAATACATTCGGCTAGTCATACAAATCACTATATGTTACATGACAGCACTCTTTACCTTTCAGTTCCTTTATTATTTTTATTTGTCACGCTTTCGTTGTCATTAAAACGAGATATGTAAAAAAAGTTAAGTATCGAATAATGATAATAATAATAATAATTTAAAAAAAAACACCACATTAAATACGTAGAGAATTTTATTTCGTTTTATATTATTTATAGTACAGATTCTTCTAGTACAATAACAGTTTATTTTTTCATTCTTTAAATCCGCAATATTTACATAATATTAATTAGGACACTTACTAAAAACAAAAAAAAAGGAAACAGCTACAAACACACAGTACAATGTTTACATTATATACCTACATATCTACAAATGAGAAACAATAAAGTCAGATCATTTTGGGCAAAATGCTATCGACATGCGTTTTCCATTAGTACGGTAATATTGCTCCTATATCGTTATCGTTATAATAACGTTGGTGTTTTTTTTTGCGGTCTTTCTATACGCCGGGGAAAAGAGAAATTGCCCAAAAAATAAAATAAAAAAATAGATATAATTACATCCAAATATCGAAAACTTAACACAATATTCCAATAAAATCCATCAGTCTTTCGTCTTTTATTATTAATTTTTTTTTTATTTTAAAAAGTAAAATGAGGATATTGCACGAATGATTTTTTTTTCTTATTTCGTTAACTGAGATTTTATTTAAATATCCTGCTTAATAAAAAAATCAAGCAAATTATATTAATTATTATTTTTTGTTATATATAAATAAATGACATTTTGTTTCGTTTTTTTTTACATGAATACTGTCACTATGGATGAATTAGGACTTTCATAAACATTAATATTAAATTCATACGTTAATAAATAGACTTAATTCGCCCCTAATACAAAATAATACACTACGATCACAAAAATATTCGAAAATACTTTATTAAAGAGAAATTCCTTATTCAGTGATCACGACAATATAAATAACAATTATGTTTAGTATACTTAAATCGTATAGATTGTTCCTATTTCACGCACTAGCTATGTTTTAAATCATTTTTATGACATGGATCTACCTAAATATGTACTTAAGTACATTATGTACAATATTCAAAGTTAGAGATATCAATTTTAGATATGTTAGAGATGTTAACTCCAATGAAAAATTTACCACTTGCGAGGTAGACTTTGTGCGGTTCTTTCTTATATAATAATTTTTTTTTTCGTTGCATGTTTAGTTTTAATTTTAAATATCTTTGTTTTTTTTTATTATAAGGCTGATATTCAAAGTAATATGAGAAATAGAAGGAAACAAATGCTTCAATTCGCGTGTATTAAAAGTATGTAGTAATTTCTGATAGGTCAAACCAAACTAAAGCATTTTTAAGAATCGATTAGGATATCTGTTTGGATACTTGAAAAATAATAATTTAATTTCACGGGAAATCTAATTTATTGTAAAAGATTTTTTCCTCTTGTCAATTTTCTAATTTTAAAATACAGTTTTCGAATTTTCATGGAAAACGACAAAGGTTTTTGAACAAATCAGGAGAGAATCAGTAGGATTCTAGACAGATAAACAGCAGTAATAACACAATGTTGTTATAAAGATAAATTTAGCAGTTCTAAACATAACAACATACCATGAGCGCCTATTAAAGGCTGCAATGTTTAGGGAGAAGGGCTTAGAATATATTTTACAAAAAAACGGGAAAATTATACTTTTGCTTCCGAATCCCAAAGAGCAGACAAACAAAAGCCACTTTCTGATAAAAACACGTGTTATCTTATTATGGATTTAGAGCAAACTATGCCACTACCCAAGTTGTCAACATCAAGAGCGTTCTATCTACGATAGATGTGGTTTTATAATTTTTGTATACATTGTATCACTCATGTTGGACTGAGGATGAAGCTAATAGAGGTAGTAGCCAAATAGCAAGCTTCGTGTTTCGGTTTTGTAAACTGCTCAAAGAACACTATTCATAAATTGATCATTTGATTATCTGGTCCGACTCTTGTGCCAGACAGAATAAAAATGTTGTGATTCTTGGTCTCTACGAATATTTCACTTCTTCAAAATAATTGATCATAAGTTTCTTGAAGTAGGTCATAGCTATCTAGACTTGGATAGAGACTCTGGGAGAATTGAGAAAGTCATTAGGAAGCACCAATCCATTTTTATTCCGGATCAATATCGCAATATAATTAAAACTGCAAACACAAAAGGCAGTAATGCAAAATTTTTTCTATAACTTTCAAGATCTGCCACGAAAATTGTACCTACTCAAGAAACAAAAGAATACATTAAATGACAAAATTAATCGTCCTGAGGAGTATTCGTCTTTCAAGGTTTCAATTCCAATTGAAAAAACTGCTGACTTCACAAAGCCGGAGCTATGGCCATCAGGAGTGAAAATAAACGATGATTTTTTTCATCCGTTTCAGAGGAAAACAGAAAGATCTTATTAAGTGAAGTGTAGTGCTGTACTGCTGCTTAATGAATGTATATAGATCTCCCAATGGAGACTTTAATATTTTTTGTAATCAGCTATATCTCATTCTGAATAAATGTCCCAATAAGTGCCCCACCGTCATTGTGTGTGGTGATTTAAACATAAACTTTAATACTAGGTCATTGGAGAGGGATTCTTTGCTTGATATATTGCAATCTTACAATTTAAATTGCAAAAATCATGAAGCCACCCGAGTGCAATGTCTTGGTAACGGCCAATTACACCAATCTAAAATAGATTATTTTCTGACTAACCTATCAACTGACTGCTACAATGAAAAAGTCCAAGAATTAAATCTCGGTGATCACTATGCCCTAGAGTTTACCCTACAGAATACGAAACTGATCAACAAGAACACTGAGAAGCAATGCGGAGATGTCAGAATATTTAATGAAGTCGATGAATTTCTATTATTCAAAGACGTTCAAAATGAAGACTTTGGTTGTGAAGATGTTAACAAATCCTATGAATACTTTGTGGAAACATTAAAGTATCACATCGACCTTCGTTGCCCCCTGGTCAAGACTTCAAAATCAATTAATCCAAAATGCAACAAATCTTGGGTGGCAAATGAAATTATTACAAGTAGTATACATCTAAAAAATCTATCATGGCTACATAAACAAACAGGCGATCAATAAATCCAGAATACCTTCACACTAGCAAAAAAGGAACATAAAAGAAAGGTAACTAGTGCGAAAAAGGAATATTATGAAAATTTTATAAACGACAAACGTCAACATTCCAACAGGAGAATTTGGAATCTTGTTCAACGTACAACCGGAAAAACTAAAAACAAATCTGAGATATCTTTGGATATTAATCACGCTGTCACATCTGATAAGATTGTTGTTGTTAATGCATTTGCTGAATATTTTTTCTCAGCATGCAAGCAATTTAATGTCATACCATGTCATCTCCTGTGTCAACCGCCTTCTTTTTTACCCCGGTCACAGAATCTAATGTATTAGAAGCTATATCTGGCCTTAAGTCAAGCAATTCTATTGGCTTGGACTGTGTGTCGACTCAATTTTGTCAAGTTGCTGGGTTGCGTGATGGTTAAACCATTCACTCATATTATAAATTTATCTGTAAACACTGGAATTTTCCCTAGTGCATTAAAGATAGGCACTGTACTTCCCATTCATAAGAAAGGTAATGCGGAAATGATTGAGAATTACAGACCCATCACATTATTAAATGTCTTGGACAAAGTCATAGAGAGGGTAGTGTGTAATAAAATATTTGCATTCCTACACAAATTCAAGATAATAAACTCTAACTAGCATGGATTCTATCCTGGAAGATCTACGGAGACAGCTATTTTTGATTTTACTAATCATACATTGACGTGTCTAGACGAGGGCAAACATGTTGCTGCCTTATTTTTCGATTTATCGAAAGCTTTCGACTGTGTCGACAATGAGTTTGTTGTAAGCAAGCTATATGCTGTAGGCTTTAGAGGCCCATTCCTAGAGTGGATTAAGTCCTATATGAGCGATAGACAGATACGCGTTATATGATGTGATGTCAGGCTTTTATGGGGAGTGGCTCAAGGTTCGGTACTGGGTCCGATTCTATTTTCCCTATTTATCAACGACCTTCCGCTGCATATAACAGCAGGGAAAGTTATATTATTCGCTGATGACACCACAATCATCGTCGAAGCTCCAAATAGGGAGGAACTTGAACGAAAGCTAATAATAGTTAATACAGAATTTGCAGAGTGGTGTAGAAGAAACCGTCTCATCATCAATGGTTCAAAATCAGTGTGCATGCAGTTGTTTAACAAAAAAAGGATCGACGAGATCATAATTGAGATTGACAATGTACGAGTGGGCTTTTCAGAGACAACTTGTTTCCTTGGAGCGCACATAGATAGTAGTATTAGTTGGCAGCGACATATTGAGTATGTGTGCAGCTGTTTGAATAACTGCTACTACGCAATATTACAACTAAAATCGCTCCTAGTTCAGGAACAGTTGCTTACCGTCTATTATGCATTGGCTTTTTCCGTCTTGAGCTATAACATCCATTTTTTTGCGACATCAACTTCTTATATGTCTTTATCTAAATCTTTGAGCTTAAGAAGACCTGAAGCCACAAGTGTGGCTCGTTTCATGGCATTTAATAAGCACTCTTTTAGAGAATTTTATAATAAATAATTATAAGAAGGACAAGTTTAAATTTGCTCCTCATCAAATATGGAACACAGATGATAGTGGATGCTCCACTGTGAATGTTTGTTGAAAAAAACAAAAAAACAAAACAAGCTAGCAGTATGACATCTGGTGAGAGAGGAGAGAATGTCACGGTTATTACTGCAATCAATGCAATTGGCAATAGTGTGCCACCGTTTTTTGTTTTCCTTCGTACTTTTTTCAAGGATCATATGCTGAAAAATGGTCCTATAGGTTCTAAAAGTGGATAGTCTAATGAAGATATCTTTTTATCATACATCAGACACTTGGAGAATCCACATCTCCTGATTATAGACATTTCACATGTCTCTGTCGCAAACATCCAGAAAGATAATGGATTAATGTTTTTAACCATTCCTCCCCACACCACCCATAAGCTGCAACCTCTTGAGAGAACAGTTTTCGGTTCTTGCAATGCAGGAGTGGATGGGCTCGCCAGAGAATGCTGGGAAATGCATTTCAATGTATGACGTAGCAGAATTAGCTGGATCTCAAATCTTTTACCTCAGCTAACATTATTAGTGACTCCAGAGTTACAGGAATCGTTCCAACTAATGCTGATATATTTAGGAATGATGAATTCCTCATAGCATATGTGACAGATCGACCCAAATAAAGGGAAGTGCAAGGCTCCAATTGACACACCAACCTGCTCAAGAACCAATTTTCAAAGCTCTGAAACTATTACACCATTTACAAAAGCACAGGCTAGAAAAGGACGAACTGGAAGAAGAGTAACAACAAGGATCTTGACAGATACTCCTGTTATAAAACATATAGAAGAAGAAAAGTTGGAGGGTGGTGGGGAAAAAATGCAGCGGCATCAAAACCGAAGAAACAGAAGGTTGTGCGTAAAATTATCCTCATCATTCCCATCAACTGAAAGTGATGAGGATGTTCAATTAGATGATGAATCAGATGCACATCTAGAAGAAGAAGTCGGAGATGTCAAAATGCAAAAGAGAGTGGAGGATGAAAACAAAAGAAAATGTCTAAAATAGACAATTTTGATTTTGATCCTGAATCTGAGCGTTTTCAAATATCTGTAAAAAACGTAATTTGCAAGCTAGCCCCACCTGTATCAGTCGAAGGAACTTCAAGGAGCAAAAATTTGTTAAGCTTCCCAATTCATTTTAATTGTTATAATATGGGCTAGGTTTACTTCTTTGTAAATATAAGTTATGTGTCGTTTTAATTCAATTTTAATCAATATTCAACTCCCCATGTCCCATAGTACAGACCAGTGCTGTACCATGGGACAATTTGCACCATATTATAAAAAATAAAATAATAATAAAATTTGATTTGATTATTAAGTTTAAAAGTAAATTTTATATATTCCTTGTACTGTACACCTAATAATTACAAAAGTACTACAAGAGAAATATAGAACGGTACTTAGAAAACAAATAAAATGCAAAAAGTGTCCCATGGCACAGCAGTCTCCCCTACCTTTTTTTTAAATTCCTTATTTCCTTCTATTTCTCATGATTCTTATCTCAACCACTCGATAATCAAGTATGTATGTATATACTCAAGAGAATCTCATCTAGAAAAAGGGAAAAAAATAAATGATACGCACTAAATTTCACTACGATGACGCCATCAATTTAGCTGCCGCCGTAACGTGATGCTGATGATGGTACGCCACTTCGGCATTGTTAGGAGATCCGCTCGGGAAACCGAAAATCTGCTGGTACGGATAAGATTGATTTTGAAGGCAGCTATATTCGTAACCGGGCTCGCTTTTTATTGTTCCGGTACTGGTGGCGGGTAAGAGCGACGTATGACCTAGGAACGGACGATCGTTCGCTGATAATTTCGAAGCGGCCTCCGCTTGAGATTGCGCCACATGCGTGTGATTATGAGACGTTGTGGGTTGATTAATTTGGTGTTGATTATTGTGATGTATAACGGTCGATTTCGCATCTGAAAAGAAAATTCGTTCCTTATTTGTCGGGTTCGAGTGTACATATCGAATTGGACACATATTGATGGACGCGAGTGTACTTCGAGTTATTTATTATTACTTAAACGCCACCCTATTATTTTCCGCGTTTATTACTTTACGAACACAACACCCTCTATTAGGCTAGCAGAAAGGCGAGGATGATTTAGAGAGCAAACAACCCGGAGTTTCCCCTACCTCGTATTAACGTGTTATATAGTACGGGCTTTTTTCTCTTTTATCTTGGTTTAATACACGGGATGGAATCTCCGCCCAATGTAAACTGAGTACGGCCAATGGTAGGACGGATATACTCACCATCCACTGACGAGGTCCCATTTTCCTCTCGGTCTCCTCCAACTGGTTTCTTCGGTTTACGTTTGCGCGTTTGTATGCCGTCTTTTCTCATAGCTAGTGGTCGATTGACGCCGTGCAGCTTGAAGTATAGGCCGCACGCGTTGCAGACCGGTTCGCCGTCGTTGTTCCGTCGCCATAGCGTCGTTGTTCGCGTACCACAGTTCGTACAGCACAGTCCTAATCGTCTAGTAGCAGTCTGTAAAGAAGTATTTAATTGTAATATACAAGGTGCCTGAAAAATATGTAACAAACGTGAAGTTTGTTTTTTAGTAGTATCTTTTACCTTTGGAAAAGATAGGTATTAAACCGTATTAATGTATTGCAAGACTGGTCACTCTAAAGCTGGTTAATAGAATGGAAAAAAGAGTTTACAGCTAAAAGTCTAAACAGATTACCTACGTTCACAAACAAGATAAATATGTATGTCATATATATCCACAAATAAGATTAAGTATCGTTAGCCTATTTAGATGAATAAAAACAAACTGAAATACTTAAGATTTTATTTAACGACGAACACCAACATCAAAACGAAAAAAAAAAGTAGTTGAATGGAAAAGTGTCAACTTTAAAAACAAATATCGTAGGGGAAGATTGCCGGGATTGGACAAGTTTCTGCACTAATGGCTATTACATGAAAATTTTGTCAATTAAATGTCAAAACATTTAATAACATTTTGCAGACCCCAATTTTAGTGTATATATATATATATATATCAGCGCTACAGGCCTTGTCGGCCCTTGGCTTCTGTCTTCTTTATTATCTGCTTCCACTTTTTTCTGTCCTTGGCTAGCTGTTCCCAATTATTTATGCCCATCTCTTTGATATCCGTGACTACCTCCTGGAACCATCTTTTCTTTGGTCTTCCTCTTCTTTTCTTTGCACCTTCTCCTTCGTATAACACTTTACGGGCAACTCTTTGCTCCGGCATTCGGATAATGTGTCCCAACCACCTCATTCTCTGTCCTCGAATTTTTTGGATTATGTTTATTCCTTTGTATAAGTCCATCACCTCTCTATTGGTACGCCTTTTCCACTTGCCCTCCGTCGTTCTCACTCCACCTAGTATTTTCCTCAGAACTTTCCTTTCCCAGATTTCTAACTTTTGTTCATCTTTCTTTGTCATTGTCCAGGTTTCACTTGCATACAAGACAACCGGCCTTATAATTGTTTCATATGTTCTAATCTTTACTGCCCTTGATAGTGTTTTTGCTCTCAGCATTCTTGATAGTGACCCCACTACTCCATTTCCTTTCAAAATTCTCTTATCAATTTCGTTTTCCTCTTGGTTATTACTTCTTATTGTCACTCCTAGATATTCAAATTGGCTTACTCTTTCAAACTCATACTCTCTATCTCCAGCTTTAAACTTTACAAATTTATTCTCATCCGACACTTCTGTTCTCATTTCCATATACTTTGTCTTTTCTCTGTTTATTTGTAGGCCGAATTTGTTTGCCTCCTCTTCAAATTTTCTTAACATCTTTTCAAGTTCTTTTTTGGATCTTGTTAGCAAAACCACGTCATCTGCGTACGCAATACATTGTACTTTATGTTGGTAAATCAATCCTGCTCTTTGTATCCCACTTTCTCGTATGATTACTTCCAACACCAGATTGAATAGGTTCGTCGAGAGCGGATCTCCTTGTCTTAATCCTCTTCCGACACTGAATTGTTCCGAGTAGTTACCTTCTACCAAGATCTTATTTCTTGTATCTGTCAGTGTCATTTCGACTAGTTTTCTTATTTTTCTTGGTATTTCCAATCTCTTAAGCGCTTCGTACAGTTTACTTCGTGTAATTGAATCATAAGCCTGCTTGAAATCAATGAAGAGCATGTGTAACCCTAGATTATGTTCGTAACTATTATTTAGGATCTGTTTTAATGTGAAAATCTGGTCTACTGTCGATCTTCCACGTCTAAAGCCAGCTTGGTATTCGCCTACTGCTTCGTCCTCATATTTCTGCAGTCTGTTTCGTATTATCTTAGCTGTTATTTTATATGTTGTATCTAGCAATGCAATTCCTCTATAATTTCCGCATCTCGTTTTATCACCTTTCTTAAAGATTGGGCAAATAAGGGCATTTGTCCATTGCTCCGGCATTCTTTCTTCTCTCCACACTCTTTGTATTAACTTCACCAGTTTCCTGTGTAAATTCTCGCCTCCTAGTTTTAATGCTTCTGCTGGGATTCCACTTTCCCCTGCGCTTTTCTTGTTTTTTAGTTCTCGAATAATTTGGCACACTTCTTGTTCTGTAGGTTCTGCCAGTTCTTCATCATCGCCGTCTGCTGGTTCCGAAGTTCCATACAGGGGTCCCTCTTCTTCTCCTTCATTTAACAGCTGTTTAAAGTATCTTGCCCATACATCTAATTTTTCCTTTGTATCTCCTACCAATAGTCCTTCTTCATTTCTACAATAACTTATCCCTGCATTAGTACTTTGTTTGGTGTGTTTTACTTCTTGATAGAAATTCGTTTCTTAGTGTAATGGTCTTCTATGTCCTTTAATTGGTTTTCTAGATATTCTCTCTTTTTTGATCTGCAGATCCTCTTTGCTATTTTTTTCTTCTGATCATAATTTTTCTTTGTGCTTTCTGTTCCATTTCGGTCGTCTTCTATTTTTGCCTTATTTCTATCATTCAGAGCACTCCTACATTCTTCATCAAACCACTCTTTTTTCTTTGAATGCTTTCGCTGTCCTAAACAGCCATTCATGGAATCTTTTATCCCCTTCTGAATTGTAGTCCATTCCTCTTCTATTGTTTGATTTGTTTTCTTATCGTCTGCTAGCTTCAGTCTTATTTCTTCTTCAAATTTCATTGCTACTCTGCGCTCTTGTAATTTCTCTATGTCGTAGTTTTGTCTATCGTTTTTTCCTTTGTTTAGTACTGGCAACTCCTGTGTGAGCCTGAATAGGACTAAATTGTGATCGCTATCTGCATCAGCCCCTCTATAACTTCTGCAATCCTTAATTGCTTTACTGTGTTTTGTTTCTATTAGTACATGATCTATCTGATTCTTGGTACGTCCATCTGGTGATATCCAAGTCACATTGTGAATATTTTTGTGATCAAAACTTGTGCTTACTATTTTCATTTGGTTTTCTACCGCGAACTCAATCAATTTTCTTCCATTTTCATTACTTTCTTTATGCAGACTTTTACCTCCTGTCACACTTCGGTGATGTTCCTCCGTTCCTACTTTTGCATTTATATCACCAACTGTTAGCTTTATGTCGTACCTTGGGATATTTTCTAGTATTTCCGTTACCTTTTCATAGAACTCGTTCTTTATTTCTGGGTCCTTTTCTTCCGTAGGTGCGTGTCCATTAACAATACTAATTTTTCGGTATTTACCGCGTAGTCTCAAGTAACATACCCTGTCCGAAATTGCTTTGAAGTCTATCACCATCCTTTTGATTTTCTCATGGACCAGGAAGCCAACGCCAAAGTATCTGTTGTCTCCTCCACTTTTAAACAGGGTATTTCGACCCAATTTTAGTGTAGTGTGTGTTAATTTCCCCCAAAACACTGGTAGTCTTAGTGGTAAATTAGGAGCATCTGGTTGCCATGATTGGCCCATCAGGTTTTTCAATTGGGCCGGAAGTAAACTAAATTACTTAAAACTTTCTAAATGTAGGCATTTTAGACAATAGTACAATTTCCTTTGACCCAGTTGTCCAGTTGTTTATTTTCTTTGCAGAGAAAACAGCACTATTTGTTTGTTGGTTGTGTTTGTCTTTTCCTCTCCTTAAATGGTATGGGTTTAACTACTTTTCTCTTTTTTCTTCGAATTCGTTTTTGTAAGGGTTTTGCGTTTCTTGGATGTTTGCTTAGGTTTTGGAATAGGGAAAATTTTGTCCAGAGATATTGATAGTTTGCTAGTCTTTGGTGCGTTCGTTTCTTCTGTGTCTGTATTGTAAGAAGATATATTGCCTATACAAAATTTTATATAACAAGAAATTTTGACTTAATACCATGATTTGCAGTCGGTGTTGCTTCTAAACTTTGGTTTAAACAGGGAATTTCTTCAGAGTGGTTTCCTGGATCAGCTATTTTGGGATCTGAATCATTCTGTAGAAGATTCTCTTTGAAGATGTGGCATTTTCAACTGTTGCTGCGCGATTGTAAACTGGTGTCAAAATGGATCCAACATGGTACATTGACACAGGATTATTGGGGTTTGTTCTCATCCATTTTTGTACCTCTTGAATGTGGAATACCTCTAAAGGCTTGAAAAATGCAACGTTTAATGGTTGGAGTTTATGAGTGGTATGCCCAGGTAGTTGCAACAATATTATACCAGAATCACGCGCTATTTCCAGAGCCCTCAAGTTTTTGCTGTGCATTGTAGGTATGGACATCTAAATAAAGGAGGACTTTTGATGGGATGAATAGTTTCTATAAAAAATTCCAACCATTTGACAAACAGTACGGAATCAATATATCCACTTTCAAAAATCTCGACCTTCTGGATTTAGATTTAGATTTAGATTTAGATATAAGGGTGATGTTGCACCGCGACCGTGGGTCTATTTTGCCCCCTTACATGAGGTGTAAGCTGCTGGGTTTTGCCCGCAGTCACAGCTCCCCATCCAGCCTGAGGGCTTTAATAAACTGTAACAGATATGATGGTTTCAGAGAGGGTATTTTTTCCTCGTCTATAACGCCTTTGCCAAGATAGTTGGCGCGAATTTCTTCAATTTCTGTGCAGTTGGATATCAGGTGTTCCGGACTTTCATCTTCCGCCCCGCAGAACCTGCAGTCGCTATTCTGTTTCAGACCTATTCTCTTCATGTGCTCCCCGAGGTGACAATGCCCTGTAATGAAACCTGTGAGAATGCGTAATCTGTTCCTGTTTAGTTCTAGCATGGTTTTTGCTCTCTGCTTGTTGAAATTTCCAAGGAATACCTTGGAATGTCTCAGACCAGGAAGATTGTGCCAGAGTCCTCTTCCCTGTCTTTAAGTTCTTTCTTATAGGTGCTCATCCCTATTCCACAGAATGGTTCCGGTCCCACAAACGATGTTGTGGCGGCCTCCTTTGCTAATAGATTAGCTTTCTCATTGCCACTGATTCCAGTGTGTCCTGGTACCCAGCACAATGCAACTTTGTTTTCTTTGCCCAGATTGTTTAGTTTATCCCGGCATTCCCCAATTAACTTGGAGCTGATGGTGTTAGAACTCAGCGCCAATAAGGCTGCCTGACTGTCGGAGAAGATTGTAATATTCTCCTTCCGATAGTTCCTGTCAAGATTCACCTGAGCACATCTTCCAATCGCATTAATCTCTGCCTGGAAGATACTGGGGTATATTCCCATCGGCTCTGAGTATTTGGTTCCTGGCCCGAATACCCCTGCACCTGTTCCTTTTTCAGTTTTGGACCCATCCGTGTACCATTTGATGGTGTTTTCTTTTAGAGAGTAGGTGGAGGATTTTCCTTCCCACTCTCTCTTGTTGCTCAACTTCGTTGAAAAGTTCTTTTCGAAGCTGCGACCTTCTGGAGCTCCTATTCTTAATTCTGCCGCCATTCGAAGCCTTTTGAAAATTACCTATCATGGGTGGAATGAATTGTCCTGAAAATGTTTTTATTCTATAGCTATCATTCTCGGATTTTATCATGCTGTCGAAGTAAAGCATCCTCTTAATCTGTCTCTATCGATAGCTGTAATAATGTCATCAGTGATATTCGAAAGCGAAGTTTCATAGCTGTGGCCGCCGGCCCTGAATCTAGATTGATAAGTGCTTAACCTACCGAACGCCTCGAAATTTTTATCATGGGAGAGGCTGGAATGAAAACGTACAGATTGAGAAATACTAACAATTGCAGAACCCACTATGGATTGGGGCACACTAGATTACAAACAGCAGCAAAAACCCATTTTTTTATATAGGCAGCGAGATAGCAATCGCTAGGATTTCCTGGAAGGAGGAAAATCAGAGTTACAAAGTAGGTATGCGAACTACTTGGGCGATGTACCACGGTATTTCAAATACAAATATATGCTATACAAACCTGTGCGCAAGGGGAGCCGATCTACATACTCTCTGACAGTTAGGCAGCCTTAAAGGCTCTAGGATCTTTTTATATAGTTTTAAAACTAGTATGTGAATGTCTGCGAAACCTAATTGTTATGGCTAGACACAACGAGGTTACCTTGATGTGGGTGCCAGGGCACAGGAGTATAGCAGGAAATGAAATTGCAAACCACCTATAGAGAGAGGGTCCCGGTCAAGAGCCAGGTCTAGGTCTTACAATTAATGAGTGGATTATAAAACAACATCAACTAAATTGGAACCATGTAGCTGGACAAAGCCACAGCAAAGGGATGATGGGACAACCGTTACTTGCATTAAACAAGACTCAGCTTAGGACAGTAACAAGTCTATTAACAGGACATGGCTGTTTAAGAGGTCATCTGCGCAAGATGAGGATCTGTAAAGATGAAGCCTTATGCAGACTGAGTAATGAGCAGGCGAACGTAGGATTGCTATCCAAAGCGCATTTGATCTACCATTAGGGAAAGGTTTACCGAATAGCATAAAGCCATCTTGAGATGGTAATATAAAGGATTTAGCGTTGGTAGTCGTTCAAATATTTTTGTTCAGCACAGATATCTATCTATGATTTTTCTTAAAATAATTACTGCATGAGCACATTTATATTTATTTAGAAAAGAGAATGGGTTAACAGCCAGGTTGATAAGTTTACAAAGAGATAATTCAAGAGAGTTCTGTAAGTTTCGTATTATAATATTAAACAGTATATTTATTAGGATATTTAACCATAACCTCCAGCAGAAATGTTCGGTTGTTGGTCGTAAACTAAATGATTGAAGCAAAAAATTAGTCTGGTTGTGAACTATATGAAGTAGCCGATCATCAATATTCACGATGTTGTTAAACTTTAATTTAATGGAATAAACGATGCATCATAATTGTTTTTTCTTAATCTGTGGTAGATGCCGCTGCAATAGCTTTCAACCAAGGGCACCACTAGGCGTCTTCATTTATCCAAAGTTCTTATTTTTGTAAAATGAAGATAATAGAGAACAGGACACATGTTGCAAAATCAAAATGTAATAATAGAATGGAGAATTATAGACAATAGGTTATCTATTAATGCGTAAATTTTATTTCTACGTTATATCGTTCCACAAAACTGTTCGATTAAAATTTTCCATAATTTCAAACGGAAAAATAAACGCCATTTTTACGTCACTAGTCTAAAACTATCGGAAAATTTTATTATTAACAGTTGGGAACAGTGTAGTAGGTTGGCTAGGCTGCTAGCTAAATGTTTCAAATAAATATTTAGTTTAACAGTCCTCAAATATTTTTAGGTTAGAATTACTTAAGTGAATCAATATTAATAGTTTTTACTCTGTAAAATTTTTGACACATTTGAATTTAAAGATCAGGCATATCAACATAACGTTTTAAAGTATTTTCTTCGGAAAGATTGACGACACTGCTATAGTTTTAAATTGTACTTGATATTGTGACAGCTGTCACTGACAAATCTAAATTAGAGAAACTTAAGATTTGTAAGTTTGCAAAAAGTGTGTAATCGAAATAAGTTACTTCAGAACTGGTCGAAAATTAATCTCATGATTGTCATTATAGGTTGTCACGTCAGATATATTTTCACGGTTGCCAACAGCTGAGAAAAAATATACATCGAAATCAAGCCAACACAAAAAATACCCTATATGGTACACTGTGACGTCAGTAGTCCTTGTACTTTAATAGTTGGTCGCATTTTCATAAACGAAACATTAAACATTTATATCTCAATAAATAATAAAGATATAGCAAAATAAAAAAATACGATACATAACTTGGGCATAAGAGATACATAACTAGATAGATCTGAATTGGGAAGAATCGTTGGCAGTTCTGTTTTAGATATTTCATTCATATTCATACGACTCTTTTATCAACAGGACCTTTAACGGTACTATCGGGTTCTTCTTGATTGTTTGTAGAGAAATAAAAATATTTTGTCACTCACCCTAGCGGTTCCTTTTGTAGGGTCTATATAAAAGCAAGGTGGCAACGGAGGGGATCAGTAAATTCAAAATTTAAACGTAGGAAAAATATGCATCCAAATAAATGTCAATGTGAAAGAACAAGCGCAGTAATAAAGGTAAATAATTTTTTACTAAATTATCAGTAAATACCTGATGAAACAACTGATCTACAGTATAGTACGTTCAGCGGACGCAGCAGTTAGGTATTAGCACTTGAGAATGATGACTCCGTAGAACTAATCTCTGTTGCGTTTTCTGAAGTCTAAGTCTAAGTCTTTTGTTTGATAAAATGACATATTGTTGTGCTTTTATTTCAATTCATTTTTATACATTTTTATAGCTGTAAAATCAAAGCTATTTCCTATCATATTTATTTTACCAATTATAAATGAATATGCCACTATTTGAAATACGAGTAAATAACTCACCAGTCTTTTAGATGGTTTTATAAGAGGCCTGTTCATACCATTCATCTTATGATAGAGACCACAGGCGTTGCACAGGTAATGTCCGGTACCGTCTCGACGCCAAAGCGGCGTCGAGATAGCACCACAATTCACGCACTCCCTTCCCTCACCGAATTGGAATTCCATAGCGCCATCTGCAAGAAAAAATAAGGAAAATTTAAAAAACGGAATCTTCATCACTCGAATCTTATCTATTACGATGTGAGTGTCGGTGACAATTTGCATACAAATCTGGTGTATTGAAATGTGTTTACTAAAATTTACGTTTAAACGTAAATGGTCGCACACCATTTGCGTTTGTCAAAATTGGACACTACTTTCTCACAGTCATATGTCGACAATTACCAAATGGTATTAATTACCGTTTACTGTTACAGATAATAATTAATTAGGATGCTGATAATGCATTTTGCAGTTATCACTTATGTGTCGCAGTTAATGTGAATTAATTGAGAAGTCCAGCAAGTTAACTAGTAAACGTAAATAGGATGTTTACATTGATTAGTTGATATCGAACTGTATATCAAAACATTTATTACAAGAATTTTCTTGCACATGGAAACGTAGTCTTACGAAACCCTATTGGACTTGAATTCTATACGACGACCATTCCTATATATTTATACAGCGTTAGTAAAAAGTCCCGGAACGGTCGAATAACTTTGTTATTGTTATTTGAAAATTTTATGCAATACCGTCAAACGGGGCTAATTTGATTATTACGGGGCAACTTTGATAAATACGACCCTGACTAACAAATTCTAAGTTTACTGCGTCGGCGTGAAATATTTTAACCTACAAATCCGTTATACCAGTCAGTAACATCTCAGATATTAACCTGTGACTGTCGACATTTCCGTTCCTTCCCATTTAAGTACACCACGAGGTAAGGATCTTAAATTTTATTATTGTAACATATTAGGAACCTAGTAAAATTTCCATTAGAGGTCAATGCTCGTTGACATTTTTTAGTTTAACACATTTTTATGTTATTATATATCATTCTAGCTTGCGATTAAGATCATTGCAAAAACTTTGTTTCATTTAGATATTATTTGACATAATTAATAAACTGTGGGGTAACTTTGATCAAGAAAAATAGGGCAACATTGATCATGATCAAAGTTACCCCGTGTTATTTATATTTCAATTTTATTCGTTCAAAAAGTTCACACGCTTGGGAAAAAACAGTAACTGACTTTTTATAAATTTTTAATTCAACGTCTCGACGACAAAACTGTTGTCATCATCAGTGATGAAAACCTTGTCGTCGAAACGTTGGCATCAAAAATTGTAGAACGCCTATAGTGTTTTTTTTTGTTCTTAAGCTCATCTTTAACAAATATATCTCAGGAATTTAAAATTATAATACATTCAACATTTTTATTACCTTCTCAGAAATATGGTTCGGAAGTACAAAAGAAATATAGGAGTCAGACGATATAGAGATTATACCGACGAAAATCTTGAAGAAGCTTTACAAAAAGTAACAGTAAATGAATATAGTTTGAGGAAAGCTGCCTCCGAATACGGTATTCCTTTTGGAACACTTTATAATAAATATAAAGGCCTTCACGTTCGTAAAGTTGGTCATCCTACTATTTTTTCTGCCCAAGAAGAACAGAATTTGGTAAAATGTGCTGCTGTGTGTGGGGATTGGGGATACCCACTATCTAAAGAAGATATGTGTTTTTTTGCAAAAAATTATCTTGATAATAAAGGCAGAACCATCCCTTATATAGCAGATAATAACCCAGGTATCGATTGGGTGGACTCCCTTTTAGAAAGAAATAAGACTGAAATTTGCAAAAGAGTTGCTGCAAACATAAAAAGAGCAAGGGCTACAGTGACCCTAGAGTCCTTGGAACAGTATTTCAAGAATCTAAAGCTGACTATAGAAGATGTCCCTCCTTCGAATCTCTTCAACTACGACGAGACGAACATGGCAGATGACCCCGGCAAGAAATTTAAAATCTATAGACGAGGCGTAAAATATCCAGAACACATCTGTAATTTTTCGAAATCTGCGACCACTATTATGATTTCTGGTTCAGCATCAGGTGTTTTACTACCTCCTTACGTAATTTACCGTTCAACTCGTATGTGGAGTACTTGGACTGAGCAGGGACCGAAGGGATATCCGTGCTGCCAGGAGAGATGTTGTAGTAGTGGTGCAAGATACAATAGGACCAACCATGGCTGGATGGAAGCCTCTACTTTTACAGATTGGTTTATGACTCTTTTTCTACCTCATGCAAAACAACTTAACGGTAAAAAGGTTATCATAGGCGATAATTTGGCAGCACATTTCACAACGGAAGTATTGGAGGCTTGTGAACGAAATAATATTGCTTTTGTCTGTTTGGTTCCTCATTCGACTCATTTAACACAAGCCCTTGACGTCTGTTTTTTTCGACCCATAAAAATGGCGTGGCGTAAAACTCTTAGCGCATGGAAAATGAAGCATCCCAAGGTAGGAAATTTACCAAAGGAAGATTTCCCGAAATTGCTCCAACAAACGTTATGTGAAATGGATGCCAAATCAGCGTCTAATGGAAGCGAAAGTATGGGAGCAATTAAGAGGAATTTAATAAGTGGTTTTGCCACTACCGGAGTGTATCCGTTTGATCCAGATAAAGTCTTGGTCAAAATTCCAGGTTATCTTCGAGATGAAAGAGGCGAAGCAGAATTGATTAATAACACACTTATAGATTTTCTAAAAGAGCAAAGATTCAACAGTCCTTGTGCCTCTAGATGACAAAAAAAGAAAATGATTAACGCTGAACCTGGGAAAAGTGTATCTCATGTCACGCGTGATGGTGATGAAGACGTTATAGAAGGGGAGGAAAATTTAGAACATGAACGTGACGAAACGGTGCACGACGATGTGGCTGAAGAAGACATTGCCAACAAGGAAAATATATGTGCTGAAGAGCTAAACGCTGACTCTTTTGTTTTGGTCAAAATGAAAACCATCAACACGAATATTTACAAACATTTTGTTGGTAAAATTGTGGAAGTCATCGATGACCAAATTACCGTCAGCTTTCTAAGATTTAAAAAAGGCAATAAACAAACTTTTTTGTTTTTCCCGATGTTATCGACGAAAGTTACGTCTGTAAATCGGAAGTGATTGGAATACAGAAACCCTCACATATCCACCGAGGTCTATACACATTTAAGAAGTTCGAAAAATACATGGACGTTTAAAATCATGTATTTTATTTATTTTACAATAATAAAGTTGAGACTATTTTTCAGTTTTATATTTTAAAAAGTAAATTTGTAAAAAGTGCAGGTTTATTTTGTTTTAGACAATAAATTTTAGAAGTTTTGAGTCATTTTATTTTGTTTTATTCCAAAAAAAACATAATCGTTGGATACTTAACAATTATTTTACATCTTTTTTAATTTCGGACGGGGTTTCATTGACTGTAAATGCCAAAACAATGATGTGATCAAATTAACCCCAAACTGGGTGTAACTTTTATCAGAGTCTTTTTGTTTATTTTTTTTTATCAAAGTTGAAAAACATTTTTTTACACTAGTACCATGTCTGGTTATAAAACTTACTAGAAAACTGAATGGTCTATGGAGAAGTTTGATTTTTGTTTTAACTTTTATTAAGAAAAATAGGAAAAAACGTGATCAAAGAAGCCCCATTTGACGGTACAGTTTATATTTTTTTCACTTCCGGTTTAATCGGCAATACGTCCAACTTTTTTTTTAAACGGAACGCCCAGATTTTTTAACATTTTTGAATGCAAAATAAAAAACTACGTTCAGGAAGTATTAAGTTGTTTATTTTTATTCACAAGAAAACAGTTAAAAAATTAAAAAAGTGTCCTAATACAGAAAAAACAAGGTACCTTTGAAAAAAGTTGTTGTTTAGTGTTTGCATTCTTTTTGCCGTCACATTTGACAATTTTAAAGGCGTTTTAACTTTTGCATCGCCACAAATTTACTTATTTTAGACATTGACACATTTGAAAATTGCAGTAAAATTTACTGAATCAGAACGAATTGAGATATTAATGATGCCGCGTGGGTACGGTGATCGTCAACGTTCTTTTGAAGAGGTTCGTATTTTGTTTAATACTGTTTATCCGGATCGTCACATTAGTCAAAGTACGGTATGACGAACAATTCAAAAGTTTGAAGTCTTTCGTCAGGTGAAGGATTTACCTATAGAAGGAGACGTCCATTAACAGCAACAGATGAATAAACTAGTTTGAATGTATTACTTAAAGTGGAAGAAAATCATCACTTGTCCACAACAGAATTAGGTCAAATTCATGAGATCTCTAAAAAATCTGCTCATAAGATACTTAACCCATTTGTTCCCAGTGTACCCATTTGAGTACGGTTAATGAAATATTTTTTTAAGCTCCATTCCTTACATTCA
The DNA here is from genome assembly GCA_023690525.1 of Holotrichia oblita. Lineage (NCBI taxonomy): Eukaryota > Metazoa > Arthropoda > Insecta > Coleoptera > Scarabaeidae > Holotrichia > Holotrichia oblita. Next base: position 187,960,966 of record CM043017.1, read on the forward strand.
GAGTTCTATGCTTAGTGGCGGTGCAAAGTACACTAAAGAAGGAATATTCTTTTAGAAATTGGCCACTAGATGTCGCTTTTATCTATGGAAAACGTAACCTTAGTTTTTGCTACAAATTGTGCCAGTGTGACTGTGTAACTTTTTGTTATCTATTTATAAAAAAAACATTTTATTCTACTAAAATTAGTTACTGAGGTATGTATGTTTTACTATTATTTACTCAAGCAGATACCCTCCTATTCGATGTTCCTGGTGCTGTTGAAATTTTTTCTCAGGACAGTACAGAGAGTGACCCAGAAGATAATATTCCGTTGATTATGTTACGCAGTATTAGTAATACCGGTGAATCATCTACGAAAAAGGGAAAAATTGCAGAAAAAGAACTAAATTGGACTGACGAAATAATTGATATCACAATGAACCAAGGAAATCGATATTTAGCTCGCGAAGATATTGTCAAACAAGAATTAGCAGGACTAAATCCTTTCCAGATTTTTGAAAAATTATTTGACGATGAAATAATAACTTATATTACCAAAGAAACCCAGAGATATACTGCTCAGCAAAACAATCATTCATTTACTGTAACAAACAACGAGATAAAAATATTTATAGGTTTCTTATTATTCACTGGATATCATCGCTTACCAAGAGAGAAATTATATTGGTGTACAGATGAAGATCTAAACATACCACTAGTTAGAGGGTTAAATATTATGAAATAAAAAAATACTTTCATTTAGCAAATAACGAAACAGTTGATAAAAACGACAAGATGTATAAAATTCGTCCTCTCATGGAAAAACTGAATAAGCGATTCTTGCAGTGGGGTATATTCCATGACAAGCTCTCCATTGACGAGGCTATAGTAAAATACTTCGGACATCACTCGTCAAAACAATTTATCCGTGGAAAGCCAGTGCGTTTCGGCTATAAAGACTGGATGATTTGCAGTACTTCTGGTTATTGCTATCAGTTCGATACCTACTGTGGGGCAAAACAAAATAGAAATGGGACGGATAAAAATTTGCCTTTAGGGTCTAAAGTTGAAGATCATATAATATTTTTCGATAACTACTTCACAAGTCACGGTTTGTTGAAAACTCTTAGGGACTTGGACTATAGAGCGACGGGGACAGTGAGGGACAATCGCACAAAAAATGTCCTTTGCCTGATCAGCAGCAATTGAAAAAAGAAAATCGCGGTTTTTTTCTCTACAAATACGATAAAGAACATTCATTACTTCTAGTAAAATGGGAGGACAACAGTATCGTGTCTATGATGACCAATTACGACAGTATTCATCCCCTTTCAAAAGTAAAACGTTGGTCCAAGGAACAGAAAGAAAAAATTGATGTACCTCAACCTCGTCTCTTTGCCAATTATAATTCAGCTATGGGCGGCGTAGACTTACTAGACCAATCTGTAAATAATTACCGAGTGTACATCCAAGCTAAGAAGTGGTGGTGGCCCCTTGCCACATGCTGAATGTTACAGCAATCAACGCCTGGAGGTTACATTCATTGTAATATGGATTCGCTCAACTTTATAAGAAGTATATCAAAGCATTACTTGAGAGTTTTTGAGAAAGCTCAACACTCCAGGCACCCAAGCACTGTCCCAAGAAGTATTGTAGAAGATCAAAGAGGGTATTTTCCCAAAAAAATCGAAAAGCAATTTGCATCATCAACGAGCTAGGTGGATTTGTATGAATTGTAATGTTACACTTTGTTTAGAAAGGGAATGTTTTATAAAGTTCCATAGCGAATAACATTTTCTATTGTAAATCACTAAAATAAATTAGCTAAATATTATATAATTTATATTTTCATTAACGTCCCTATGATCTAGATCGTAGACTACATTTTTGCGAAACAATGACGGAATTGATCGGGCAGCAGCCTAATGTTTTAGATCACATCATTTTTTCAGATGAGGCAACGTTTTGTCTCAACGGCACTGTGAACAGACATAATTGTCGCCACTGGTCTATTGAAAATCCGCATTGGATTGAACAAGTCCATATACAGCGTCCTCAAAAGGTGAATGTCTGGGATGCTCTTGTTGGAAACAACATCATAGGACCATTTTTTATAAGAGGAAATTTAACTGGCAACGTCTACTTAAATTTATTGCGAAATGAGGTTGTTCCAGAACTTGCGGCCCTCTTTCCAAATGCAAACATAGGTGATTACTCTAATGCACATTTTTGGTTTCAACAAGATGGAGCTCCTCCCCATTTTGCCCATAATGTCCGCGATTATTTGAATGAAATTTTTCCGGAACGTTGGATCGGACGTAGAGGAGCAATCGAATGGCCAGCACGTTCGCTAGATCTCTCGCCATTAGATTTTTTCTTTTGGGGTCACTTGAAATGTGAAGTGTACAAAAATCGTCCCCATAATCTTGAACAATTGGAAGAGAGAATAGTTCAAGAAGCCAATCGCATCACTCCAGAACAAATACAAAATTCAATAAGAAATTTTACTGACCGTTTACATTTTTGTCAAATTTTAAATGGAGAGCATTTTGAACAATTATTGTAATCGCAACCTGGATAGACAGGTATCTTGATTTTTCTGTGTTAGGTAATATGTATCAAACATTCTCGCCTTCCTCCACATAACACTTTGACAATCATACATTTTCTGAAGAATGAAGAATTTACCAACACCTGTTTTCTTTCCCTCTTACCGTTCCTTAAAACTTGAACAATTTTGTATTTTTTCTTTTGGGGCAGAATATCAACCAAAATATACGAATTAAGAATTTACGAAATGCCCAAATGTTCTAGATTTCAAAAATTTACTAACGCTAAATTCATAAAGCAACTTCAATTTTGAAAAATCTGCCACAACAAACCTGCTAAAACTTAAAACAAATTTAGTTCTTTGAAAATATCAAGTACCTAACAATTACGATGGCTTCCAGGTTTTGATGGTTTTCACCAACACAAAATAACTGGTAACTCGAAGAGTCAATCACGCTAGAGACGAAAACCTTCTAAGTTTAATGTTTGTCCAATTTTAAATATGGTATTTGAGGAAGTAATAAAAAGAGACAGGTCTATAGTTTTCGATAAAGATCTTGAAAAAGGGTTGATTCGCTTCTTGCTATGCAAGCTTCTTTTTTGGGTTTAATTCGCAATGATTTGCGATGGATGGCTGTACAATTGGTAGAGAGAAATAGCATTAAATATCCATTCAAAACCGATATTGCTAGTGAGAAGTACATTGATCAAATAAAACACAAAGAAATTGTATAACCTACTGGATAGAATTTATAAAGTCAAGTATGTAGCAAAAGTATAATTGGCCTCGAGGGTATAAAACAAATAACTGCCTTGATATAGCAATTGTTGAGCTCCACCAAGAACAATCTTTGTAGCTTACCCTTGAAGAAGGATCCAAATCAACTCCTTCGCTGAGTGGTTTAGAAAAAATCTGCGTTGTAGCCTTGGACAGCCATTTTAACCACACACACAAGATTGATCTGTGTCACTACCACCCCACACCTCACACAAATCACAATCTTTGGATAAAACTTTCATCAGTCCTCTCTGTGTTAGGACACCTTTTTTAATTTTTTAACTGTTTTTTTGTGAATAAAAATAAACATCTTAATACTTCCTGAACGTAGTTTTTTATTTTGCATTCAAAAGTGTTAAAAAAAAGTTGGACGTATTGCCGATTAAACCGGAAGTGAAAAAAATATAAACTGTATTGTATAAAATGCATTTACATTAACTATACCCCCATACCAAATTTCAGAAATCATAATTTTCAAATAACAAAGTTATTCGACCGTTCCGGGACTTTTTACTAACGCTGTATAACGCTGCAATGATTTTGTGAACAGTATTCAGTCATCACCTGATGAAGCCCAAGTTTGCCGAAACAATATTGTTGTGAGTGAAACAATAAAAATTATTTGAAACTATTTTCACGTTTATTATTTATTCTATTTTGTGTAAATTGTATAATTCTAAAGCAAATGAAGAATTAAAGATCAAGTTGGGATTTTTTTAAAACATTTTTTCTATTGATTGTGAGTACACAACCTTGGATTTGGATCGCCAGCATCTGGTGTGTGTAGCTTCGATTTTCGTAAACGTAATGAATTAAAACGTTGCAGCGATCAGTCAGTGCAAGCGAAAATTATGACTGAATTAAGGATCTATAAACTGAGGGCAAAACAATTTCATCTTTTAATCGAAGAGGAGAAGGAAGTTCAGTGCTTGCCCAAACTTCCAATCGGGAAGCTTTTTATTTAAGGCAGCTTGCCTTTTACTGTTTTTGTGTGATAGACGTAAAATCTGAACATCCTGTTTTCTACACCTAGCCAGAGAATCTTTCTGGACAAAGTACTATAATGCAACAAGAAAACTACTGGGAGTTGTATGAAAAAGTAGGTTTGATAAGAAAGCTAGAAGACTGGATTGTGCAAGACGATAATATTAATCGGTGTAGAAGTTTTCAAGTATGCTTCGCAAAAGACGCTGCTTATTTGAAATCTGGTGATTGTTCATCCAATTTTCTAGAGGTTCGTCCAAGTAGATATTTAAGGGGAACATAACTCCAACGTTTAACGGCTGGAGTTTATGTTGTATGAGGTGGCAGACACAACAAAGAAACACAGTTGTCCACAGTTGCTTTTAAAATCACATTCAAATTTTAGGTAGGTAAGTATGTGTTAAGTGTCCATCCAAAAGAAGTAATACAGGGCTAGGGACTTTTTACTAACGCTGTATTCAGGGTGACATAGAAAAAAGTACATTGCATAGTGCCACACAATAGAGGACACTAAAATAAGAAAAAAAGTTCCTATGAACATGGGTCCGCAAGACCTTCGGTTAAAAGATACGGGGTGTTGAATTTTTTTATAATTTATTTGCAAAAACAATGATTAATTAAAACAAAAAATTAAGTTTTTAGAAGATGTTCAAATTGTTGCTCTTGTACTTGAATACATTTTTCCATTTTTCTTCTTAATGATTGACGGCATCTTTGAAATATTCCTGGGTTATTACGAAATCTATCTGCCGATTCCATAATTCTTATCCACAATTGTTCTTCATTATGTATTTCTACAGCATAAACTTTATTTTTCATAAATCCCCAAAATGAAAAATCGAGGGGATTAAGGTATCGGGACTACGAGCTGGCCCCCCTCGACCAATCCACATATTTCCAAATCTCCTGTCCAAATATTCCCTTGCCACTCGAGAAAAGTGAGCTGGCGCCCCGCCATCATGCATGTAATACATTCTTCCAGTAATGGCCAATGGGACATCCTCTAATAATGTGTTTAAATCATTCTCCAAGAAATTTCGATACAGTGCACCTGTCAATCGAAATGGGCCAATTAAATAATTGCCAATTATACCTGCCCACACATTAATTGAAAACCCATATTGGTGACTTCGAATTACAGTTTGATGAGGATTTTCATCACTCTAATGGTGCATGTTATGTAGGTTCAGTATACCATCACGACTAAAACCAGCTTCGTCAGTAAACAAAATTGATGAAATAATGTTTTGTCTTTGGTTTTGCAACCATTGGCAAAATTGTACACGAGGAACAAAGTCATGTTCCAATAGTGAATGAATTTTTTTGAAATGATATGGGCGAAGAAGTTGTTCTTTGAAAATTTGTCTAACTGATTCACGGTTAAGGTTTCGTACCGCTAAACTTGTTTTTCTGGTGCTTGTTCTTGGATTATTTTCTACCATTCGTAAAACAGTTTCTTCGTTTCGCACAGTGCGACGAGTTCTGGAAACCCCACTATTCAATTTTGGTTTTCTAAAACAGCCATCTTCTCTCAAACGCCTATGCACATCAATAAATGTTCGAACATTAGGAACTTGTCTTAAAGGATATCTTTCTCGATAAATACGTTGAGCTTCGTAAGAATTTGATCTAGCTTCGCCGTAACACATACCGTAAGATGGGGCTACTTTGAACAGCGGGGTAACTTTGAACAAAAAGTTCCATTTTGTTATTTCAATTTTCCCAATTTTAGCGCCGACGCTAATCCTAAATGTCATATGTCAGATTATAACTTTGAATTTTTTGTGTTTTTATAACAGTGGAATACTTTTGTTATTGCAGCGCAAAGCACAGCTGTAATCAGTGAAAAACATTTTATTATTAACCCACATAATGTAAGTACCACATTAAAACATTATTTGCTTCAATCCGTCTTGTAGTTTTGTTTAAATATTTTTTATTGTAATAACCTGCTCATTATAGTATAATTGGGGGTTACTTTGAACATGTTCAAAGTAACCTCTACACCTTATTTTTCTTTAGATAGAGTCTTATTCCTTATTGTTCTGTTACAGAATCATGACACGGGTCTACAAAAAGAAACTGGGTTGTCGGAATTATAAGAACTTTGACAACGAGACACTCGATACGGCAATTGATGCAATAAAAACGAAGAAATTGGCTTTGAGAGCAGCATCAAAAGAATTTAAAATATCACTAGGAACATTAAGCAATAAAATGAAGGGAAAGCATTTACAAAAATTTGGTCATCCCACAGCACTTACTGATGTAGAAGAATTATGTATCGTTAAATATGTACAAGTTATGGCCACATGGGGCTTTCCATTGGATCAACGTGACATACGCAAGTTTGTTATGTATTATTTGGAAAAGGTAGGAAAGACTGTCAGCATATTAAAAAACAACCTGCCTTCATCCGACTGGGTGTCCAGCTTTTGAGCAGGCACAAAAATGAAATTTCTGTTCGGACATGTCAGAATATTAAAAACTCCAAAGCTTCTGTGTCTGTAAAGGTTATCAAAGAGTACTTTGACAATTTAAAAGAAAGTACGTTAGGAATATCTGCCACCCACATTTTTAATTTCGATGAAACAAATTTATCTGACAATCCTGGGACCAAAAAATGCATCTTTAAACGAGGAGTGAAATATCCAGAACGTATTCAAGACTTTTCTAAAAGTGCAATATCCATCATGTTTGCTGGCAGTGCATCAGGTGACATGCTACCAGCCTACGTAGTTTACAAAGCAGACAACTTGTGGAGTACCTGGTGTGAGAATGGTCCCCCGAAAACAAAATATGGAAGAACGAAGAGTGGATGGTTTGACTCCTGTGCATTTTCCGACTGGTTTGCGTCTGTTTTTTGTGCCTGCGGCAAAGAAATTACCTGGCCCAAAGGCAATTATAGGGGATAATCTTTCAAGTCATTTTAATGATACAGTCATAAACCTTTGTGAAGAAAATGACATTAGATTTATTTGCTTACCCGCAAATACTACTCATCTGTGTCAGCCTCTGGACGTGGCGTTTTATGCGCCTTAAAAAAATACTGGCGACAAATTTTAGATGAGTGGAAAATTAGTTTGAGAAGAAAGAGCAAAACTCTGTCAAAGGATGAATTTCCTGGGCTTTTAAGTAAATTATATAAGAAGCTGTATCCAGACGAAAATGAAATGTCTAACAATATGAGATCTGGATTTGAAAAATGTGGAATTTTTCCACATAATCCAGATAAAGTCTTAGAACGCTTACCTGACAACAAGAAATGCGATAAAAATGAAGTAGAGCAAGCAACTTCCACTGCTGTTATTGAAATATTACAAAACCTAAGAGGAGTAGAACAAGTTGTACAAAAAAGAAAAAAGAAAAGATTAAATGTTGCCGCCGGAAAAAGTATTTCTACAGCTGATTTAGAACCTGAGAATGACGAAATTTTACATGCGGAAAATAACTATAAAGAAAATGAAATTACAGAAATAAAAACTTTGGTCGCTGATAATAGTAGCAGCAGTTCAAGTAGAAGTAACTCTGAAAGCGAAAATGAGTCCGATAGTGACTCTGAAAATGATAATGATAATGAGGACATAAATCTAGAAATTGGAAAGTTTTATTTGGCGAAATTTGAAGTCAAAAATATTATTAAACACTTTGTGGGAAAAGTAATTTCGACTGCAGAATTGAAAGATAAAATGGTAGAACTTTCTTTCTTGCGTCATTCGCGCAAAATAAATTACAAATTTTCCTGGCCACATGTCCCAGACGAAGGCAGTACTCCTGTGCATGAAATTGTGAAAGCGCTGCCAAATCCTATCGCCGATCGAAGAGGAGCTTTGATTTTTTTATCAAAAAACTTAAAAAAATTTTTGAAGACGTTGGAATAACCTTTACCTTATATTTTTTTTCAATTTAATGCTCCTATATTATTGTTTTTTGTTTTTGTATGTAACATTTTCAAAATTAAATTATTATGCCATATATATCAGCAAATTTTAATTTCAAAAATCTCAGGTTACAATAATAAATTTATTGAAGTATACGCTCGAGTTTAGGTGTTCAAAGTAGGCCTTATAATAATATTGCCATATAATTGAACATAGATTTAATTTTCATGTGTTCAAAGTAGCCCCGAGGGCGGGGTAACTTTGAACACCCATATTTAATAAAAAAAAAGTAGAAGCAATTATTTTATCAAACTCAAATTTTCTAGATTGCTTCTCCTACTTGATGCCCAAAATTTAGCGTTTAAACGATAAAAAAAAACTTAAGCCAAAAAAAGTTATTACAAAATGAACGAAAAAATGTTCAAAGTAGCCCCATCTTACGGTAATCATGTCCCTGTATTCTTCAAAAGTGTAGTGAACCATTTTTGAAAGCAAATTTGAATAATCAGTGAGAAAAACTTAATCACGAACACAACATTCCTCAAACAACAATTACATCAGTTTGACAAGTGTCATTATGACACATTATTCAATTGTTATTTTTTGATTAATTAGCGTGCATTGTCGGCTGTCAGATGCGTTTGTACTGGAACCATAGATATTCAAAAAAAAAACCTAAAAAAAGAAATAAAATTCAACACCCCGTATCTTTTAACCGAAGGTCTTGCGGACCCATATTCATAGGAATTTTTTTTTCTTATTTTAGTGTCCTCTATTGTGTGGCACTATGCAATGTACTTTTTTCTATGTCATCCCGTAGAATCTGCATTAGGACACTTACGTTAGCTATATGCGTATACGCGAGTATAATAAAGATAAGCAATGTTCGGCGTAACAGGAACGTAAATCTTGGTTTGTTTGATGTGAAGGCCGTGAGCTGGCGCTGTCAGATACCCAACTTAAAAGATACAAATTCAAAGTTTATCTACCTTTCTTTGACTGGTGGGAGAATAATACAGCGACGATGTATCCTTTGCATAAATAGATTATACCGGATTCATCTAATGTTTTTTAGAGCAGATGTATTTCGTTCTATAAAGCCAAGGGAAAATGATAATTGTGATATATTAGTATCTGGTGGATTATCATAAAAAGCTCTAATAATTTCGATAGTTTGCTTTGAAGTTTCTATATTGGTTAATTGATACAATCAATAAATATAAATTTTGTACTTCTTCTTTAATGATTAATGTTGTATATTTAACAAACTTATTTAGTTACATGTGTCATTATTTAATGCAGTCTAAATTTGTTTGGATGACCGGGTTGGTATCGAAACGATCTCTTTTCATCGCCAATTTTCAGTTTGGTCGCACGAGGCCAAATCAGGTGAATACGGTGGATGATACCGATAAAACAGATGCCTTTTTTTGGTCAAGAATTGATGTACCATTATGGCTTTGGATATTCCGGTCGAACTCGTCGTTGTAGAACTTCCAGATAATATTCTGCGTTCACTATCTGACATTTTGGGACGAATTCACTTTGAACCATTCTCAATGAATCGTGGAAAACGGACAGCATTGTCTTGATTTTGCTCTTCGGAAAGTGTTGGCTCTTCTGGTGACTTTCATGCCACACTCTGATGTTTTGTATTCGGCTTGTATTGAAAACACCACGTTTCAATCACCAGTTACAATGGCTGACTTAACATCTCTTTTCAATGCTAAACTCTCCAATCCTTTTGGTTGTCTGTCAAAGCGTGTACAGACCATCTGTTTGACCAAATCTTCAGTCAAAATTCGATAGACTGTCCTTCTTGGTATCTCTCTCAGCTTTCTCTTCGATGAGCGGTCACTTCGAAGAATTTCATTGGCGTCGTTGTTCTGCTCGGAATCGGCCAAACTAACGGAAAAAATCTGTGCATGGGATGCATACATTCATCCCCGTACATATTTTTTAGTGTTTTGTACGTTTCTGCACAACTTTTACCTTTTGAGGTTAATTAGATGAAGGGTAGAACGAACGATGTATGCCGGGAAAACTGTCTTGGAACTACAAAATATATTTCCAACATTTGTGAACCGTATAGATGACCATGCATAATACCAAACTGCAAATCCCGAAGGGACCATCTAAATGAAAGAGATTGCATGTTAAAAACTGATAAAAGTTGGTCATGCGGATAACCCTGAGTAAGATATATATCACGACTTTGAAAGCAGATCGTGTTAAAGCTTCATGTCCAATATGATCACTGTATTCAAGAGGTTTCGTTTTTTTTTTTCGCGTGAAGGCTGAGTCTGTTAGATAATGCTCCAATCGCGTAATGAGTCAAGATTGTTAATTAATCACTGAAGGCTAATAATAATAGTGGGTCCAAATCGGAACCCTCAAGTACACCTGACGTGGTGGTTTTGGTTATCGAATCATAGTCTTTGTAAAATACAACAAACCGACGATCCTACAAATAAGATTCCATGATTAAGACTCACTTCGTTTTGGTGTGTCATCCAATGTGAGTTTTGGACTGCTTCACTACTTCCCTCCAGTCTTTCCTCTCCTAGATGATCTTTCAATCTACTTTTTGATCTCCCTCTTCTTCTATCTACTTTCGTATACTTTGAAAAACCTACACAAGATAGATATTGGCCGATAATTCTGTATTTCACTCTGGTTACCAGTCTTATGCACTGGAGAAATTCTCCACCATTTCCAAATTGTAATATAAGTGCTGGTGCGAAGAGATAAATTTGATATAGTTTTCAGAAGTTGCACGAAAACATTCCTACAATCACGCGCCATAAAGCTTGGTATTTGGTTGTGGCTTGAGGTCATCTTATTTCGTAGTCTCTTCATCGACTAGCATAAAGGTTGCATTGTAGTTCTAATTATGGTTAAAATAGAAAAATTACCAGTCATCAGGAAATTAGAACGGAAACGAAATGGGTGTATTTGGAAATTTTATGTCTCCGTGCCATTAATAGTAAATAAGATCGTGCCAGTAGTGAAAGGTGAACTTCTTCTGGACTCATAAATGTCTAAAAAAGATAATTTTGAAAGTGCAAAACGATTCGATTCTGGTGATGAACCAAATATCAGGAAACGCTCTGGAAGCTATTAGATCTCCAAAATGATGAAGCTGTTCTTGATCATTGATAGATTCTGATTTTGTTGTTCTTCTTCTGTCTCCCTGTCAAAACTTGAAGAGAACATTTCACCACGGCTTCTCCATTTCAAAGCCAATTCATTTAAGGGAATATCATCTTCACTGTCATAGTTCTCTATATCAATAACTTTTGACCAAGATTTTTTGTACAAAATCCCAAGCTTGGCTTACCCAGTAAATAACATTCTTCAGTGTAATATTCCTTATCCCACTGATAATATCCTCTTCTTTTTCTGTGTATTCTAATACATGTTCAAGATATAAACGCCTATAATTTTTTTTTATGTTTTCGAGGACGCCTCGGTTGCATTATGCTGGTTACATTTGGAGGAAAAAATTTTACAACAATGTTGCTTACGTGAAGAGGGTGAGAGGAAGCATTGTCCATTAACAAAATTGCTTTAATAGGGAGACCGTTTCTCTTCAAAAATTTAGTCATAGATGGCACGAACTCTTCTTTAAACCAGTTAGTAAATAAATCCCGAAGGAACCATCTAGATGAAAGAGATCGCATGTTAAAAACTGATAAAAGTTGGTCATGCGGATAACCGCCAGTAGGATACATATTACGACTTTGAAAGCAGGTCGTGTTAAAGCTTCATGACCAATATGATCACTGTATTCAAATAAGATCGTGCCAGTAGTGAAAGGTGAACTTGTTGTGAACTCATAGATGTCTGAAAACATAATTTTAAAAGTGCAAAACAATTCGATTCTGGTGATGAACCAAATATCAGGAAATGCTTCTTGAAACTGTTGAATACATGATTGTGTCAAGTGTGATCAGGTTCTATCTTCATTACCGTTCTATCACTCCGATAATGACCTTTGAAAATGAATACCTTTTGGTCTACAATTTTAATAAAATTTAACAGAAAGAACAGCCAACTATATTTCATTCTGACAGTTTTTCAATCATTTCAACCAACCTAAGATCCAGTAATCTTCTGAATAGCTAAACCACTGAACTTAGTTCTGCAGTTACAGAAGAAACATGGTCAGTCAATGCCAGTTGACAGTTTATATTCAAACCTAAGATTTTACGCAATTAACTTGCTGCACTGTGCGATGATTAGCTCGCACTATTAAACTTCCATCTATGGATTTACCGTTAATTGATTAATATCGTCATGAACTGGTATCGTCAGCATAAATCTTGACGTTTGTGGCAGATCTGCAAGTCCTTTATCATGATGTTAAATAACAGAGGTCCCAATATTGTGCCTTGTGGTACACCTTGATCTACATGACGCTTCTTCGACACATTCCCTCCCACACTAGATTAGATTAGATTAGGAATGGGGTGGCATGCGAAACATTTGCAGGTCTATTGTGATCCCCTTTTTCCTTAGAGAACCATCTCTAGTTTCGCCTTTTTAATGAGGCTTACCATTCTTGAGAGCGGCTCTTTTATGTCGCGATTAACTGTGAGGTTCCCCATTGCTAGAAACCTTGTCCTCGCTAGGCCGTCGCAGTGGCACAAAACATGAGCTGGCGTTTCTTCTTCCTCTTGACAGAATCTGCAGAGAGCATCATCTGCCAAACCGATGTTAAACATATGTCTATTCAGTCGGCAATGACCGGTCATCAAACCTACTATCAGTTTGACAGTCTTTCTATCTTTACTCAGTAAGTCTTACTCTGTTCCCTTAAGAACTCTTTTGTCTGTCTTTGTCCTGGTGATCTTTTCCACCATCCCTTGGATCAATTTTGTGTCGATTCGTAGATGGACTTTTTAATTTGTGATTTGGTGATGCCGAAGGAAGGCCCAGCTCCTATGAAAGGCCTTGACGAACCTCGTCTGACCAGATCATCTACCGCCTCGTTCCCCTTTACGCCCATGTGGCTGGGGACCCAGGCCAAAGTTAGCTATTAGTGAGATTGAAAAGCTAATCCATTTATTCGGAATTCCTCGCATTCCAATACTATTTAATTTGCTGATGAGAAGGCTATCATTGAGTGAGTCAAAAGCGCGACGCATGTCAAAAAATAACCCAGTCACCTTCTGTTTTGAATTTAGGGCGTCGCACACTACAGAAATTGTATTCTCTACGGCCATGATTGTGGTATTTGTCTTCTTGTATCCATATTGATGATCACTAGTACGTTTTGGAAAGATATCGGTCTATAATTCGCCACACCCTTTTGCTTAAAAATTGTATGACTTGTGACACTTTTTAAGCCTGTCTCAAAGGATTTATTTATGATTGTGCATAATGGTGTACTAATAACTTCTTTAACCTCCTACAGTATTGTTCCGGGCATTCTGTACCATTACTTTTTCCATTTCACTTGGGGTAATGGGTAATAAATATGTACATGGAGTTTAAAACGTAATTATTTCCCATCGAATGCATCGCCGCAGTTGGGCAAGTTCCATCTGTTATGAGAGTCAAAGCATCAAATAGCCAGGACGACGTTCTCGTCAGGAGCGACCAATACCGACTTGATGGAAAAAGGCAACACGAACAGAAAGATGAGGCTATTAAATCAAACATTGTGTGGAAACTTTTGCGAATAGAAAAGAATCAGACCAGTAGTGCCGAAATAAACGGCCCACCTGAACCTCTACTATATCACTCTATTACCGTTCACTCAAGGACAGTTCCTGTCCCGTGATGGGCTGCATTTTTTCCTTGTTTTTAATACTGCAATGTAGGTCTTCACCTGTGTCCCATCTTCTTTCTTTAGCTATCCTCTCCTTCTCTTCCATTACACATTTTGCAAGCTCACTAAATATCTTCCAGTTGGATTCAATTCCAGTTACCACCGCTTCAACATTCTCCAACCTCACTTCTATCCCGAGCTTTGCATAGAAAAAATGTGCTCTGGGGTATTACGGATGCTACAATGAACACATCTGTCGTCTTCAGCTTTTCCAAATTCTCTCTTCTTGTCAAATGGGTCGATACTTGGCACGTAATATGCTACTTGATTTCTTCTTCTTCTTAATCTTGTACCTTCCTGCCGTGAGATGTAAGGCAGTTGGAGTTGAGATTATTCATTCCTTCTCATGTATTTCTCTCTCCACAGTTTTCTGTTTCTTCCTTTATTCCTCCCCATTGAATACCTCGTTTTTTGGCTTCTTCTCTTACTCCCTCTTCCCATGTCTTCATAGATCTTCCTCTTGGCATTTTACCTGTAGTTTTTGCTCCATATACTCTTCTTGGAAGTCTTTCCTCTGGCATTCGGCAAACATGTCCGAACCATCTTAGCTGGTTTTCTCCTGTTTTGTCGATTGCGGGCTCTATTCGTAGTTGTTGTTTCATTCTCATCTCCATTGTTCATTGATTTCACAAACCCTAACATATTTCTTGTAATTTCAAGTTCGATTGCACGGGATTCTACCGTATTATACACACTAAGAATATATCCACACTCCACACAAATATCAACGATAAAGTAGCGGATACGCCGTTATTATATTCTTCTTCTGCCTTTCCCTTAATGTAAATGCTTAGCGGTATTGATCGTTAATCATTGTCATGCATGAGTGGTACACCGCTTCAAGAGCTTGAGTACACGAAAACAATTAAGCATCTGCTTTTTACAGATTGCGGTTATTTTAAGCGGGATCTTATTAATTGATGTTTATTCGAGGTGTTGTGCATTACCCCTCGTTCCTTTGAAGTGATCTTTAAAGGAAGATCGCCAAGATATTTTCGCGTTAAATGCCACCTTTTTATTTTAATAGATCGATAACGTACAAATATATCGTACCATATGGCGAGGTTCTTTGGAAACCGGTACTGTCGTAAGCTCGCCACGTGTTCATCATCATGTTTTGCGCGTAGAATTGTCCGGCGGACAGGGCCCCCGCATGGGCGCTAGCGCCTAGACCGTGGGCCGAAGGACCGGCGACGTCTCCATAACCGCCTGCGCTATGGGGCCAGCTGCTTTGATGGGCGGCAGCTCCGAAATGGGTTCCGGCCGGTGAAGGGTATTGGGGAACGGCTCTGCTGCTCGGTACGAATACTGGTGATTGTTGGAGATGCTGGTGGAAACTGGAACTACCATCGGAATAACCTGCGGAGCCGCCACTCCCAGAATGAAACATACTTGTTTAGTGTTGCAGTTTAGGTTTGGCTACGGTCAACTGTAACAAAAGAAATAAGAGCTGTAAGAAGAAAAATAGACAAAATATCTGCAGGTTATTGTTTTAAATTCTCTTTTATTTTGTTTTTAATTTCTTGTCGTTTGGGTACAAGGAATTTAGGTGGAGTTTAATAAATTTAACATTTATTACCTAGACATGTCTCCACTGATACATAAATGAAACTTTTTTTATTTTCTGACAGTTTTTTTTTATATCAATGTTTACGTGTATTACCAAACATTCTTTAAGTTTGTCTAATTAATAAATTAGATCCATATAATGCAATAATTGTCATCAAAATTTTTAGCTCATTTTGTACCTATAAAAGACACGATTTCTGCCCAGATCTCTAATAACTCATGTCCAAGAAAAAAGAAATATTCTTGTCCGATGGTTAATTGGTTTAATTTTTTAGGTCATTACAACGTCACAAGAGATTTCTCCTCTATTTTCAGCGAAGCTTTCTAACTCTTTTGATACATATCTAGGAGCTACTTCCTTAATTTAAGAAACATTGATATAGGAATTTTCGAGAGACGCATACTCCATATAGTCTTTGGCTTCGTCTTCATTTGACTTCCTCACTTATTTCTTCATTTATCGAAATACTTTTTATAGACTCAGCTTCATCCAGCCTTATATATTTTGTTAAATTCACTACAGTCCAAGTATGATTGTCCTTCTAGATTGCTATCCCATCTCTGCTGCTAAAAATCCTGAAATTTCTAATGTTGGTTCATCTGTCTCTGCAGAAAATCTTGACTGCTTCTGTGTCAAGCGTAGAAAGTCAAAATATAAATAAATCCTTATCTAATAAAGACAATTTGGATTGTTTATCTTCATTAGAAATATTGATTAATGAATGATGATTGATATTAAATATTGATGTTAATGATTTTCTAATTATGCAGAAAAATTATATAAACAATGTGTAGATGAATAAAGATAAAGGATATCCGCAAAGAAGGAATCATGAGTAGACTTCAAAGTAGCAAAATGAATGTGGACGGTCATGCAAATCAGAAACTATTCTACAAAGTATTAGAATCTGAGAAAAAGTCTAGGGAAAGGGAAATAGTGAGACTTTAAAGAAGAAGCAAAAGAAATGATGGATTATTAACAGAAGAGACAGAAATCATTTTGAGATGGAGGGAATATCTACAGGAGCTGTTAAGCGTTAAGAACCATTTAGTCAATAAAGGGGTGGAAAAAAAACATCAAAATTAGAGAAGTATGAGTGGAGCAAGTGAGCAGATCTAATTGATGGTCTTTGCGATCTCTTCCATCTCCTTAAAGATTGATATACAAACTTTGCAACCACCTTTCCCCTTAGTGGTGAAAGGAAGGCGGGGGGTGGGATCACGTGTTTTATTAATTGTGCCAAAGACGAATAGTATATACAGTGTGTTTCACTTTTCATGGGGACACCTAAATGACTTTTTTATTTTGAAAGCAATCAATATAAAATTTTTATCAGTTATGTAGGCCACGACAATGCATCTTTTCATATGAATAGAGTTTTTATAAAGTCAAAATCTAGCCAACTACGATTAAAATAAAAAGTAGCGTTTCAAGTCGGGTCATAGTAGCGATTAAGATAGAGCAAAAAAGTATTAAGAAAAGTTATTACAAATCACTCAAGAACTCCAAATACCAAATTTCTCTGAAAAATTTGTAATTTTACATTTTTCTCCATTTTTATGTCATCAGCAGATGATAATTTGTTATTGCAATAATAAGAGTGCCATGAAACAAGAAAACGATTCATCAGTTCAAACGTCAAACATCAAACGTCAATTCACTAAACAGTTTACTTCAGTTGCAACTATCGAACTTTGCTAAGCAATGGCCGATAGACATTTAAGTATTGCTGAAAAAGTAGAAATTATTCGAATTGTTGGTGACAATGTACGTTCTACCCGAGAGGCGGCTAGAGAGTTTAACGCGAGGCACCCTGAACGTCCACCCATCCGTCATCGAACTGTTGCATACTTGAATAATATTTTCAACACTACTGGAAATGTTACTAAACCACGTCCACGAGGATTGAACAATCGAGAACACCATTTAGATGCAGTAATATTAGCAGCGTATCGTAATAATCCTCACACGAGTTTACGAGATATGGCTAGAAATTTAAATATATCTTACTCTAAAATTTGGAGATGTCTCCGTCGTCACAAATTGAAACCGTATAAGCCAAAATATTTACACACTCTTGAAGATGGAGATCTCCATAGAAGAATGGAGTATTGTCTATGGGCTCAAGGTAATTATCTAAATGACAGAGAATTTTTGAAAAAAATTATGTTTAGTGATGAAGCTACATTTACTACTAACGGTGTAGTTTCGTCCCAGAACTGTAGATACTGGGCAACAGAAAACCCAAACTGGGTCATCAACTGTAAAAGACAATATTCACAGAAAATTAATGTGTGGTGCGGAATTTTAAATGCACGAATCATTGGCCCGTTTTTCTTTTTTGACACGCTAAATGCAGAAAGGTTTTTACATTTTTTAAATACTGAATTAATGGATGTGCTTGATGATTTACCACTGGATGAGATGCGAGATTTGTACTTCCAGCTAGATGGATCCCCGGTTCATAACGCAAGAACAGTGCGAGCATGGTTAGACGAGAACTTTCCGTTAAGATGGATAGGTCGTAATAGCCCGTTAATAGAGTGGGTTCCTAGATCGCCTGACATTACACCACTTGACTTTTTCCTTTGGGGAACTATTAAAAATGTTGTGTATGCATCAAGACCTCAAAACATACAAGAACTGTGTCAGAGAATCCGACAAGCCTGCCGAGAAATTTCCCCAGAAATACTACGACGAGTTGTACTGAATCACAAAAGACGATTGGAAAAATGTATCCGTCTTCAAGGTGATCTAGTTGAAAAAGATCCTATTTAAAATATTGTTCGTTAAATTGTTGCTATATTTTGTTCTTTAATACTGAATAAAATTTGCGAATCGTTTTCTTGTTTCATGACACTCTTATTATTGCAATAACAAATTATCATCTGCTGATGGCATAAAAATGGAGAAAAATGTAAAATTACAAATTTTTCAGAGAAATTTGGTATTTGGAGTTCTTGAGTGATTTGTAATAACTTTTCTTAATACTTTTTTGCTCTATCTTAATCGCTACTATGACCCGACTTGAAACGCTACTTTTTATTTTAATCGTAGTTGGCTAGATTTTGACTTTATAAAAACTCTATTCATATGAAAAGATGCGTTGTCGTGGCCTACATAACTGATAAAAATTTTATATTGATTGCTTTCAAAATAAAAAAGTTATTTAGGTGTCCCCATGAAAAGTGAAACACACTGTATATAGGGTGTTAGGTGTACAAACTGAAAAATATTTTCTATAATTATAATTAACTGTAAATAAATTCAGTCAATTCTTTTTTAATTTTGGCCATTCTTCTTCCTTCGTTCCAGGTCTTCCCTCGTTTCTTCAGACAGCAACTGCATTGTCCCACATTTTCCTTCGTCTACCTCTTGTTCTCTTAGCCGTTGTTCTTGCCACCCACACCTTTTTTTGTTTGCCTATTTTTCCCCATACGGATCAGATGTGTCCGAACCACTTCATCTTTTTCCTGTCCATGTATTCTAGGATCGGTTCCACCTTGAGTTCTTCTCTTATTATCTGGTTTCTTATTCTACCTCTTCTACTTACTCCTTTGACTGCTTTTAAGTACTTCATTTCTAATGTTTGAATTTTACTTTTCATTTGATTCGTTAGGTTTCAACTTTCACATCAGCACTCCCCCTTGCCTCAGGCCATCCTTGGTTAAAAATTCTTCGGACTGGATATTTCTTGAGAAAAACTTCTGCAAAATGGATCCTCAGATATCTGAATGTTTATAGGGTCTCTGTTTTTCTAGGGTTGGAACTGTTGTTGCTTTAGTCCTTTTTTCTCTCTTGGATGGGTAGTACGATGCTACGTGAGGTAATTGGTGATATTGTCCTCCTATATGGCTCGGCTGCTGCCGAGGTTACTGCACCATTTGCAAGACGTGTCTTTTGTTATGACCTGCGGTGGAGGTCTGTCCGGATCCAGCTAGGTGTTGTATTAACGGGTTTTCCGACCGACTAACGTTTTCCTGGCCAACGCCAGCGCGTACTCCGTAAGTGTTTGGAGCTGCAAATCTCTGTTAATTTGGTAGACATATACCAGGGTGCTGCGAGAAGAATTCGCAGCATACGGTTCTGCAATACGTTGACATATTTGATTTGGGATGCGCTGGCGCTGGACCAGGGTTAAGATTGAGCAAGGCCTAAAAACACAGGATCAGTCGAATGCCGCAGCTCCAGAGCATTCCGCACTTCCTCCGTCAATCGGAGGAGTTGGAAGTCGGCCGATAGGCCCCTGCGAAAGCCTAACTGCTCGTCGGGCAAGAAATCGCCCTCGATAATAGCATCTCGCAGCCTTTCCAAAATTATGGCTTCGGCAATTTTAGATAGATTCGATAGAGGAGGCTTATCGGTCTATAATTAGACGGGAGGAGCGGATCTTTGCAGGACTTCTGGAGTTTACAGACGGACGTTCGACGATTAGAATATGGATGGCACTTTCTGGCAATCGCTTCAACGCTGTTTCCATCGGCTCCTGGAGCTTACCGCTCTTACGAACACTGATATGACGTTGCACCTCTTCTCGGTCCACAGCGGGTAGCGGATGACTGGCTCAGCAGGTATGTTTTGGATTGAGAGGCCAACCTCACGGTGTAGAGGGGCGTATTGAGGTTGGCCTTCGACGCCCTCGAATATTTTTTTCCAGGTGTTCGGAGAAAACTCCAAAACCCTATGCTCCCTTTCTCTTTTGGGGCATTCTTCATTTTCATGGCTTTTGACAGCCGCCAGAGAGATCCATCACTCGGGGCAACGGATGAAACTGATTGCCACCACCTCTCCTGTTTATACGTAGTAAGTTTTTCTTTTAATCTAACTGCTAGTTGATTAGCAACATGTACGTCTTTCGGATTAAGTCCTCTTCCTCGTCTGGCTCCACTGGTAGTCAATTATCCGACTTTGGCACAGAACGCTTTGTAGACGCATGTATTGCGTTAGATACGCTGGAGGTAAACGATTCGGCGACAGTCCTCATGGAATCAATCCCGTCGATGAGAACAATAAGATCATCAGTGTCCTGGCGGATCCTGTCAACGTACTGCTCTGTCTTAATGTTGACTAGCAGCGTATAAAGGTGAAAGCATCACGTTCGATCTGTGCTCGGTTTTAAAATGATTCAGATTTTTTAAGCCGTATTGCTACTACGGATGAAACTTGGATACATTTCTACAACCCATAAACAAAGCAATAATCGATGGAATAGAGACAGTCTAGTTCTCCAAGGTCAACGAAGTTTCAAAAATCTGCTCAAAAAGTTCTTGCTTAAATTTTTTGGGATTGGTACTATTGTTTATTTAGAACAAAAAATTAAGTTAGGTTACACAAAAACGGAGTTATGGTAGATAATACAACACATGGTTGCTTTCTACTGGACCAAGAAATCGCGCCGTTTTTGAATTTGCAGACAATACCACTTCTTGAACGTCTGGTTTCTAGATCTCCAGCATAATCAGCATCACTGAAGGCTTCCAATTTGCGATTGCTTTCTTTCTCGTATAGGATTCCAAACTCGACAGATCCTCTTAAATATCTGAAAATCCTTTTGACCGCTTTCCAGTTCGAGATTGTAGGGTTCTCCAGTGTTTCTGACACCCTGCTTACAGCTACAAGCTGCCAACTGCCTCTCGGTATGGAACTCCTTGTGCAGGTTCGACACCATCATCAATATTATAGGCACTACATTCTGCTGGTGTTGTCACAGAATTTGCATCGCTCATGTTGAACCGGTCTAAAATTTTCTGTGTATAGACCTTCTGATCTATAAACACTGAACCACATTTTAATTTAGATATTTGCACACCTACGAAGTAATTTGTCAAATTAATGGTGATTTTAAATTGTTTTTCAAGTTCCATGGTGAAATTGTTTATATCGTTAAGATCATTTCCAACAATAAGTCCGTCATCTACATACAGTGTGATCATTAACTTTGACACTTCTGTTTGTCTAATAAATAAACATGGATCTGCAACACTTTGCATAAAGCTTAAGTTGGTTAGAAAGTCTACAAACCGTTTATTCCAACACCTTGGAACACCTCCATCGTCAAAACCTTCAGGTTGCTTCATATATACGTTTTCCTTTAACATACCATATAAAAATGCTGTTTTTATGTCGAATTGCTTTAAATGCATATTTTCATCTGTAGCAACACTAAGCATACTTCGTATGGTATCAAAACGTACTACCGGACTAAATGTTTCGCTATAATCCACCCCAGGCTTTTGAGCAAACCCTCTTGCAACCAGTCTCGCTTTGTGCCGCTCGATAGTTCCATCAGGTTTATATTTAACCTTCAAAACCCATCGATTACCAATAAGTTTTTCATTTGATGGCCTCTCAACCATCTCCCATGTATTATTTTCCTCCAGTGAGGACAATTCTTCATTCATAGCATGCAACCAACTTTCAGCTTCATTAGTTTTCATTGCAGCTGCGTATGAATCTGGAGCATCACATTCTGCTAGATATACATAATCCCGCAAATAAGCAGGTTTCTTAGTATCACGTTGTTGCCTCTTTTCATCCATTTCCAGTTTTGCATTAGATGATGTTGGAATACCATCCTTGACGACATCTGCCTCCGAAGTTCTAACTTCAATTTCGTTATCACCTTAATTCAAAGGTTCATCATTTACAGAAACTTCTTCCATTCTATGACTCATCGATGACTTTGATTCTTTGAAAATAACAACTGTAGTTTTTCTTTTAAGGGCATTTCCTTCTTAAAAACCACGTCACGGCTACGAATAACATTTCCTTCAGCCCCAATCCAGATCCTATATCCATCCTTTTCACCACAATATCCAGCCAATTTTCCAGCAACACTCTTTTTATCCCATTTCCTTCTTTTTTCTTTTGGAACATGTACATAACATTCCGTACCAAAAATTCTTTTAAATATTCGAGATTTATACCATCACGTTCAAACCATAGTTCAGTTGGTGTCTTTCCTTCAATTGATGTAGCTCCGGTTCTATTCAGTACATGTGCCACTGTATTCACTGCTTCTGCGCATAACTTTAATGGTAAGTCTTTTGTGTGAATCATTGAACGTGCACATTCGACTAATGTTCGATTTTCACGTTCCGCGACACCATTTTGTTCGTGGGTATATGGCATAATTATACGAAGGTTAATACCGTTTAATTCTAGAGTATTTCTCACACACGAATTGTCAAATTCTTTTCCACCGTCACATAGAAATTCTTTTATAGTATGTCCAACAGTTTTAGTTTCATTTATAAAAGTTTTCAAGCAGTCACTTACCTCAGCTTTTGCTTTGAGGAAAAATACGCGTCGAAACTTACTGAAATCGTCCTTGAAACACAAAAAATACTTTGCACCGCCTAGTGATTCCTCTTGCATGGGACCACATACATCTGCATGAATTAATGCACCTGGTGTCACTGGTCGATTCATTCGGGTTCCAAAACTTTTCCGCTGATGCTTTCCAAGAACACACCCATCACAGAAATCCTCTTCAGACTGTATTTCGGTTCCTTTCCGTTTTAGCACCTTTTGAACATGTTTCTTATTCTGATGGCACAGGCGTTCATGCCACAACTGTAAATTTTCTTTGCTTGATGCAATGTGCACCTCAGCAGCAATTTCAGGCAAACATACTCGCATATCTAAAACAAATAGACCTTTGGCAGTTCTCTTACCTATTAGTTTAACAATGCCATCCTTCTTAAACGTGCAACCATTTTGATTAACACTAAATAGAAAACCTTTTTTCATGGTTTGACCAATTGAAAATAAATTTCTTCCAATTTCTGGTATATACCAAACGTTTTTTAAATGATTTTGCTGCCATAAACCGTGTATTCGCATTTGCACATTAATAGTACCTTCGCCATAGGCATGGATGATTTCATTATTACCAACTTGAACTTCACGTGGACAGTTGAATGGTTCATAGCTAAAGAAAAAGCGTTTGTTGTTTGTCATATGTGCAGATGCACCCGAATCCGCCAGCCATTTGTCATCTTGTTTGTCATCTCTTTTGCATAGAAATGCTTCACCTGCAGGTTTTGATGCCTTCTTCAAGTCTGTTGCATTACCGTTTTTCTTATAGCAATCCTTTGCCAAATCACCTATTTTGTGGCATTTAAAGCACTTTCGCTGCTCTTTCCTGTCCGGTCTCTTATCTGATTTATCAGCATTTTTCTTATCTTTCTTTTCATTCACTATTAAAGCTGATGAATCACTTCTTCTCTCTGGAAG
The DNA here is from genome assembly GCA_023690525.1 of Holotrichia oblita. Classification (NCBI taxonomy): domain Eukaryota; kingdom Metazoa; phylum Arthropoda; class Insecta; order Coleoptera; family Scarabaeidae; genus Holotrichia; species Holotrichia oblita. The sequence goes on from CM043017.1 coordinate 187,984,783, forward strand.
TCTCATTTCAATGAGTCGCAACCTTTCAGTTAGTTTGTTTATTGTTCTTTCTGCCAATGGAATTGATTCCCACACACTTTTAAATTCAAAGTATTCGCTTGGCAATGTTGACATTATTCTACTCATTAAAAGAAGATCGGGCAACTCTGTTTTTACCAAACTTTTTAGTTCTTCATTTAATTCACTAAAATTTCGTTGTAGGCGGGCAATATACGTAGCTATATCTTCAACGGAATCTTTTTCACAGGTGAAAAGTTTTTCCATCAGCCTATCAACACGTTGGCCTGAGCTTAGCTCATACACAGAAAGAAGCTTATTCCATATTTCACTGGCACTCTTGCATGTCGCAGTAAGATCAACATTCGTATCATTCATACTACTGACCAGAATTAATTGAGCTAATGCTTCACCTTTGTTGTATATTTTACAGTCGTGTTCGTACTTTGTTTGAACAGCATCTGGTTCTTTCGAATCTGGCTCTGCCGGCGGTCCTTTGTTACCTTTAACAATTTCTAGAACCTCCTGATGTTGTAATAGTAATTCTACTTGTCTCCTCCATCTACTCCAGTTATTTGCACCTTGCAACTGTTCAATATGGGGCTTGAAATCCATTCTCACAATTATAACAACTGACGAGTAGGTATTTGCTTTTTTTGTTTAATACACGCGACGCAACAAAGATCGTACCTTGTTAAAAAAAAATATACGCGTCCACGCCGTAACCTAATCTCGTTTTTTTTTTTGCTTTTATTCACTTTTACAGTTAAACGTAGACTGGTACCATAACCTATTGTTTATTTAGAACAAAAAATTAAGTTAGGTTACACAAAAACGGAGTTATTATTACTAAAACCAAGAGAATTTTAACATTACACATTAGGTATATCTTATTCGTAATAACAATACAACAACAACTGACATGACTTGAACTATTACTACCAACCCTACATATATGATTCAGTGTCACCAATACAAGAAAAACAAAAATATATATTGCTACATTTCAATAGGTACCATGTAGTAAGTAATCATGATGTTTTGCTCGACTAAAAGTTTAAAAGGTTGTACATTTTCGTTCAACGAAGGGGTGAGAAAAGCAGCGGATGCCTGATTTGCAGAGCAAAATAAAAATTTCTTTTCGTAAGGTGTAGAGGCGGCGTTGTAGATTCGTTGTAAAAAATGTATCCAATTAAGAGGAGAGTATGCTGGATAATATTCCATCTCCCACGTTCAAGAAAATTATATGACGAGCGATTTTCGAATGTCAAATAAATATTCTAATAATATACCGAACCTCCCTATTTACCGTTAATTTATTTCACTGTAACTCAATACTAGCTAGTCACCCCTTAAACATTTATAACACCCGAACATAGTTCAGAGGAGTTATACATAGATAATTTAGTGCGAAGCTTGACAGCGGTTAGAGAGTTTTGTTCTCGAAACGTGGCATCTGTGTTGACATCTCTTTACCACAATTTACATTTCTCCTGCATTCCTCTAACAGGGCAAATCGACTTGTATAATTAATCACTACCCGTACTAACCATATATTTGGATCCTCTCGTCTTCGTCTCTTTCCCAGTACAAAAATTACATAGAGCAGCATTTCCATAACATGCAGGTACTGCATATTATGTTTGTTTAAAGCTATAGAAGTAGGGGTCTTACTATGTTTGCTTGTTTAGAAATTATGCTCGTATTATCGGCAAAATGACTATTATACAATCCTCCTACTTATGCGAGGCATAAATTTTCATTAAGTGTTTTCTTATCTAGACTTCCACCTTTGTATTGTTTTATTTCTCTCTTTCTCCGGCTTTGTCCGATTCAGAATTCAGCGAGCGACGGCCATTAATTACCATGCTGGCTGCTGTGATTTTATCGTACATAATATACATATATATGCGATTTATGACACGCGGAATTGAGTAAAGCTTTTTAGCGAAAATGATATATTGCTTTCGGGACGGCAGACAATATCGCCCGTTACCAGATCTAGTTCGTTGACTCGCCCGTTCAAGATCGAGAATTATAGGTATGTTGTGTTTTGTTCGGAATGGAGACAAATGCGGATTAGATAAGCTCTATAGATACGTTCTGAAATGTTAAGAATGATGCCGGATTTACCGATAAATCATTTGCATTCTCTTATCGTAGCGAAATGGATTGTACTCGCGAAATTTTTTTAATGTTTGTAGTTTCATGCATCTGGCTTAATTGATAATGGATTATTTTAAATCGTTGGTTAATACTCCTTATATTTAGCTCAAATAAATGTAAAAGCTAAAGCAATATTTAACATAGCGATTGTAGTATGCAAACATTTAAATTTGAGATCGCTGCATGCAATCTATAAATTTTGGATTAATAAAGTATTGGAAAAAAGAGGTATGGACAGGAAAGATCCTACAACACGTTGTCAAGAATTACTTACAATGGAATATTTGTAAATAGAGACATAAGATCCCGTTCAGTAAATTCAAACGAGTTGGAGATATTGTAAGTGTTTGTATCTTGAAGAGAAATAGTTAAAATACGAGCTTGAGCAAAGACCTTATCAATGAGTGACCAAAAAATTGCCTGTAATAGGTGCTCATGGTATATTGTTGGAAATCACCCTGCAAATGAGTGCAATGAAAATAGATCTCAAGCATTAGAATTGGCCAACATGGTGTCGATCTTGTCGATACTTTTAACCTTGCCCACTAGACGGCATGGACTTAGGATGAAATTAGATCTTGCAGGAGGATCGTTGACGAGATCGGATAGATCGAATCGACGTGGTCCTCCTCCTCATCGGAAATCGAAATCTATTGATTGTGTGTGTTAAATGAAAAAAAATAAGTTCGCCATTTTATGAAATCAGACAAAATCCATATTGTATCAACACAAAGCAGATCTTGTTAAGATATTTTTTTCCAAAAGAGGTCTACATTACTTAGAGACCAAGAACCCCAAAATGACATAATATACAGTAGGGACAAGTTTAGATTTAACAAACGCTTTGATGCTGCTATAAGAATTCTTGCACATTGGTTCTGGACCTATGAATGGTCGTTCGCTGCTACCTCTTGCTACCTTGTCAACTATTTCCTTGAATTTGATTCCAAAATGGCTTGGCACACATTTCACCGTTAGTTTTTCGAGTTTCCTATGGCAGTCAAGTTCTAATGCGGCCTACAGAAGAAATGGTAGTTGGTTCGACAGTTTAAAGCGGCCTTTAGATGAAACAAAAGAAGCACTAATGAGAAACACCAACGAAAATCTCAAGCGAATCGGAGAAAACAGAGGCGCTGGTAATTACCCGTAAAAGGAAAAGAAGCGACCTGTCTTTCAAAATAGGTAACCCAGGTAGCACAGTCCGTTGGCTAAGTGTCGGCGATAGCTGTTTTATATTCATTTTTATCTCAAAAATCATGAACTTACAAAATATTATTATTGGTCATATTACCCATACATTGTGAGCTATATGAGTTCAAATGTAACAAATGTAATGCGCATGCGCATCGATCCGCAATCGACATTTTGATCGAAATACAGTGAGTGTAGGTGCACCGCCATATGTAAGCTTGTGTTGTTGATTCGATTTTATTCGTTTTATTGTGGTTTTATTAGCCCAGCTGTTAGTCATGAGAGAGTTATATAGTTAAGAGTTACCGTCTACATTGTACAATATTTAAAATAGCCCCTATTGTGAAAGATGTTATAAGAACAATGGACGGGTAAGTACTTTACATAGACATAGGTAATATAATATGTACTGATAATGTATTTTTCATATATGCTGTGATTGAAAGTTGTGAGCTACCACAACCTGGTGACTAAGAAAGCATTGGATATACCAGTAACCTGAAAGATATGTCAGATTCCGATAACGGAACACTTATTTGTATCTTGTATACTAATGCCAGCCATCCTTACTGCTGATTGTAAGTATGTTGATAATTGCCATGGTTTCTTTCTTACAAAATATATTTACAGATGCTTCATCTTCTATTTCCGATGTTAGGCCAGAGTTGCGTATGATATCCTAATTACACATAATCATTTGTGACAACTGATCGTAAGCTATAATTGCCTTTTTTAATTTTTCACAAACTTATACTAGAGCTTTAATAATAAATTCTTCTATAGTTACGCATGAAGTTTAAAAGTTTTTTTTACAGTATATACGTATATAATGTCTGTTTTTTATTTATGCATTGGTATTTACAGGTATACTCGTGTTAGCTGAGTTCAATAAGTTGAACCGTGCTGGTTGTATTGAAGACTATTTAAAGATAATATTGAGAGACTTAAAAGCTATAAAATTCCAGATAAAAATTATCGAAGCAAGCCTTTGATAAAACAAACATCTTCCAAGCGATTATATGTAGGTAAGATTTAATTTTTGTACGTTATTTTCTATTTAATTAAAATTTTATATTAAACATGATATTTAGATGCTGTCTCAAAATTTGTCTGCGATATTTAAATGAAAAGGGCTAGTTATGAGGCGAAAGTTAAAGAATAACCGTAGTCAAAATTCTTAAATCAAAAATCTGAAAATTTCCAAAAAGTGGTACGTAATCACACTGTAAATAGCCATATATATACATAGCAAACCCCACAACTTCATTTCAAGATCTGTAATGGAATGAAATATACAAAGTGTCCAAAGTAAAATGTTCAGAAGCTATGAAGTTGATTACTTAACAAGTTAGTAATACTTTTTACTCTGAATGATAGAAAAACAGAAAAAAAGCGTTCACATTGTCTTTTTTAATGGAATACTGTATATTTTTAAAGAAACCAATAGTTTGAACAAAATATTTATTACTTACTACTGTGAAATTAAAAATAAGCAAGTAAAAAATGAAAATGTGCAAGTGGGCAATGATCAAATATTGTAGAATAAATAATCACATACAGGTTTTCCTAGTTCTGTACTTGCCAAATGAATCATTCTTTGTGATTATTGATTCATCCTTAATAATTATTGCTGTGCGAGTGCCATTTATTTACTCTTCTCGTAAAATGTAATATGCTGCAAGTATATCTGATTTGTAGAAAAAATTAGATATAAGTACTTCGCCATTGTTAATTTAACCAACTTTATAGCTTTAATAATAAGTTTGCAATGGTAAACACGTTACCATAACTTTGGACATGGTGTATATTTCTAATACTCTACGTAAACTAAAGATAGATACATACATATGTTAATATTTTTTTATTTGTTCACAGTTCGAGATGAAGGTAAAGCTGAGCGTAATTTGGAAAAGGCTATTGTTGGTCGTACTGCTGCTGATAAAAATGAGGAATCAGCTGAGCTGTGAACATCTCCGCGATTAGGTCAGTGTTTTATAATGTTTTAATATTTTTAGTTCAATAAGATATTATTATATACCATAACATATATATAACATGTAAAGAGATAATAAATTTTGTTCTGTAATAAGATATATCACATCTTATTTTTTTATTTATCTTGAATTTTAGTTTCACTAATAAATAAAATATCATAATTACTTTCTTTATTTATTGTATGTGCAGATCATGTATGGTGTTATATGGGTATATGATTCGATGTTAACTATTGTTAACAACATAAACATAAAAAAACATAAAATTTGTAGTAAGTTTTCCTTATACAGGGTCCGGCAACGAAGCGGGGACGGAAGATTACACGCTTATTTGAAAGTTTGTCACATATTTAGTCATGGGATATTCTTCCGCACCATCAAGTGCACGTTTTAAAAATATTTTGTTTTATACAGGATGTTCCAGATGGAAATGCCAGACTAAAGTTGCATTTTTTTTAATGGAACACCCTATATATTAATAGAGAAAATGATCCGCGCTTAAAAGCTGGTTACAACGATATAATGTTGTATAGGTCTAAAGTTGATAGTTTCTATGTAAACAATTATTTTACTTGATAAATTGATACATTTCAGTAGGCTATTCTGCATAGGAAAAAACAAAAGATTCGAAACCAACAGAGTAGAATATTTTTTACTAGTATGGACTGTCGTTACTATGTGAAATAAATTCTGCAACTGTTCGCTTTATACAGGGTGTTCACAATTTTGCAAAATCGAAGAAATCTCAAAAATTTTAAATGGAACACCCTGTATATTGTCAGCTCATTGGAAAGCCCTTTTACTACGCTTTCTATTGATACCTCATTTGATGCATTTAGGATAGATCATTTTCTAATTATTTCTTTTTAAAGTTGAATTCATGAGAAATGCTAGAATCAAAAGAGAATTGGGACCAAGTGCATGAAATGGTGAGGAAAATAATGGACACCAAGGAAGTAGAAGAAAGAGAAAGACAAAAACGTCTAAAGATGGCTTGATTGGGAAAACTAAGAAATAGGTTGTTCGGTACACCCATGAAGAATATATCCAACCAGATGATTTCCATGAGTGTACTAGGAAGAAAGTAAGGTGGTTTTAGTGGGTATACCAGTTATTGCACACACCGACTGGGAGTCCCACACTACCGTGTGCGATAGATCTAGATTTCCACCAACCAAAAAATAAAAAAATAAAAATAAAGATTATTATTATTATTATTTAATTTATGAATTAATTACAATATTGTAAGCAACACAATCAAAAGTATTCTCTCCTAATCCTTTTCTACACATATCTTTGTAAATTGATTTTATAGAATTCTCATTGCGATAATGATTCGAACTTTAAAATGAGATAAATGGAGAGGTTACAACAGAACGTCTCATCATCTAAGGAGTTTCAAAAATTTTCAAAACAAAAAAAAATTATTGGAGATTATACTTAATGCCCGAACAAAAAAAAAAGAAAATATATAAACCAGTCATCCTGAACCTAATTAAGATAAGTCCTGACGGTTATAATAAAAGATGTAGACAGGTACACATCAGCTTTACAGCACGTTAACGACATATATACCCATATATGTGAGTATATACATATATAAATACATATAGGTGTAATACCTATGCATATATATAAAAGGAAAAACAATTCAAAATAATTAGAATCATATAAATTCCAACGTTTCCCCGAATGTAAAAGGTAAAGAAAATCTGTCAAGCATTCCGATTGTATTTTGTCTCCCAACGGATTTACAGCAGTGGTATGCATGTCGAGCATGTGTGTGATTCTCCTCTTCTGTTTTTTTTTTCTTCTTATTCGTCTGCTTTTTTTCCTGGATACACATTATCCAAAATGGAGTGAGAGAGTCCCAGAACCGGTAATATTAAATTTATTGTAGTTTTTGGTCCGCGGGACGGTCCGTAATTTATTCAAATTAAGTTGCATTTTGATGCATTTCGGTTTATATGGATTTAATGTGTTTCGAGAAAAGCCTCTTAATGGAGGCCGAAGCTCGCCAGTTCTCTCTATAGTCTCCTCCGCGACCATCGCCTCCTATATAGGTTTACCTTTAATAATATAATGCATTATACGCGTCTACATATCGCGCGAGCGTGTGTAGGTATATTACACGTGTATAGGTTGGCCTCTCCGATCATAAACAAGATGATAAGAAAGAGGCCGGTACATCAACGTGCACTAAGTGCCTCGACGGAGTTCCTGGAAAGGCGCTTCGCGTTTCTTCTTCTACTCTCCGTTCTTTTCGCCTTCTTCGTTTTGTCTTCGGTTTTCTTTGGCGTTTGGAAGTGGATGATGTTTGTTGCTCGCGAAGATATACAGAGACCATGCACTTGTTTTTTGTTTTTATTCTATATAGTATAGGTATCTACATACTTATGTATATGGCAGGTATATAGGTATCCTTTTTTAAAGATGTTTTGACCCAACTAGCAATTACTAAATGAAAATTAGCTTTAACATTGCGTACACGTTGTAAAGGTATATTTCAGTGATGTTTAATGCCCCGGTAGGAAATCATAAACTGGTAGTGATTGTAAGCTATAAAGCATAGCGAATAAAGTGTGGGTTCAATTGAAGATAATTTAAAACATGTTTTCATCTGTGTTTATTAAATGTTTAGTTTTTTGCGTTTTGTTTATAAATTCTGAGCTCTGAGGATGTTATTTATTACTTCCATTCGTTTTTGGAGAGGTGACAATGGGAGGTGGAATAAAGACAGAAGTGGTGAACAATTGGAAAAAGAATCCTTAACACGTTAAACGCCGCGAGATGCAAGTGTGCACCACAAGCGTTAATACTCCTAAGGCCATGAGAAACACCATTGCTTCTCATGCAGTACTACATTTTGAAACTGTGTGATGCAATGATGCTTCTCGATACTCGCGCATTTATATAGGACATACTTTCTTAGTGGCTTGGTAAACTATTTCGTATATTTAGCCTGCATTTTAGAACATTTTGTACGTCGAAAAAAAAACTTTAATATAGTAAATCTTGATTTATTTATTTTTTGTTTCTTTTATACAGAACATTTACAAGTTACATAGATGAACGTTGCAAAAACACGTAATACAGTAGAATTTATCGCATTGAATAGATTTAAAACGGGAAGAGGTTGTTTTTAGTTGCGCAAACTTTCTACCATTTTCTTCGGATTTTTTTGCATAACATGCAACACATCTTCTTCTATTCGAACTCCCCACTTCTTCTAAATGGTGACCTTTACCATCACCTACTGTCGGTTGCTTTGCATTAGTTAGTTCAACGTTGATTAGTTGCGTCACCAATTTTTCTTTGAAAGATGTAATGGATAATTTATTGTTCGTTACATTTTGATAAATAATATAAGAGTTCACAATAGTGGAACCTAGGAGAAGCTCGATCGCTATTTTACGGTACCATTTTAGAGATTGTCGTATTGCCGGAGAATATGATTTGATTTGACATATCAATAAATCCTTTACACTTATTGTAATCAACTATTGAAAGTGGTTTCTGAACTACGCCTCCCCTTTGTTGAACCTGCACTTTCTCATCAGTGTGTTTTGTACTCAACATGAGTACGTCACGTTTGTCCTTCCACTTCATTATTACAACACCCGGTGTTGCTTTGCCTTGCAATTACCTCTCCTTTCCTTAATTTTGCGGTTGTAACTTACTTTGGATTAAGTTTTCTGTTTTGTCGCAACGTTCCTACCAAGTTTGTGTTTCTTTCTAACAAACTATGTGCTAAGGTCACACTAGTGTAATAGTTGTCGGTATATATAGTGGTCCAACGTCTAGTAAATTCCTGGATAATGTAAACACTACACTATCCGAAGCTGAAACATTTTTCCTACGGCTCCCGCTTTAAACTGGTCACTCATTCGCGAAATATGATTTCACGCACTTGGTTCGTAAATAACTATTGAAGACAAGCGAAACAGTGTTTTTCTTTACAGTTATAACATCAGTAACTGCAGAATGTTTCTGTCAAATAATAAAATCATCAACTTTTGTCAATTTAGCAATTGTAGCTGTCAAAATTCATCTGACAGGTGAAGAATTCTAAAAACATCAAGTCGTTTAATTTTTCTTTGTGATTTACAATCATTATTACTTCTTAGCCAACAGATAAATATTTTTGGAAAGTCTCACGTCTATAGATCAGTATCCGATTATAATAGTAAATCATCTATTTTGTAATTTTGCTGACAGCTGTCAAACAATAAAACCACGTCTTTCATAATGCGAAACAGTACGTTACTATGGCTTTAATAACAGTAATTATCACAGTGTTGCTGCCAAATAACAAAGCCAAAATTTTGTGTTAGATTTGGCAAGTTTAGCTGTCAAAATAAATCTGACAACTGTGAGATCGTTTAGCTTCTATTTTTGTTGTCACAACCCTTATAAAACGTATGTTACTTTTCAAATAGGACATTATATTATTGTTTTTCTGGTTTTTCCTTTTTTGTAATTTTACTGACAGCTGTCAAACTTTGGAAACTTATTTTCTTACAAAAAGCAGTTAAACTGTTCTAGGAACTGAATAACCAATGCTTAGTTGCAGCAGATTCATGCTCTTTTAGAAGGATTGCAAGGATAGCGTCCCTTTTAAACGTTAGTTTTTCCTTTTGCTATCTTCTTGTCGCAATCTTTTTTCAAAATGACCGTAACTGTTACATTGAAAACAACAACAACTTTTCACTGGGTCCCTTTAATAGGTTTATACTATTTTGGTGAGCTTGCTAACAATATTACAAAAGTTACTCCTTATTGATTGATAGGCTGGTTAAAGGAATTAATGTATTTATAGCTGATTGGGCAGCCAATTCTATGTCAGAAGGCAAACTTTCCTCTGAACCAGCTATATTAGGAACTTGCTGTCACTGAAATGCCTGCGAAAAGTAGACAACGTCGTAATTAGACTTATTAAATTAGCGAATGTTTTTTTTTTGAAATTCTAATTGAAGAGTCGGAGGAAAGTGTCTGCACGATAGATTCCCAGGCTGCTCAGTTCCGAACAAAAATTGTGTAGACAACAAATTTGCTTTTGACTCTTTTATTTTTAGATGAAAACTTCCTATATAAATTTGTAATTGGGGATGAAACTCGGGTACACCATTGCGACCTCCCCACGAAAGAAAAGTCCATGCGATAGGTTCACAAGAGCTCTCCGCCGGCAAAACCGAAATTTTCACCCACAGCTTTGTAGGACACAAAAGGGATTCCATAGTTTTGCTCAGAAAACTCTGTTATGAATTGAAATTATGAATTGTTCAAGCAGTAATCAATAAACACGACTTTGAGAAATCACAACATCCAATCTAGAGACCCGATCTTGCTCTCTGTGACTGTTATCTCTCTCTAAAACTTTCCAAAAACGGAAGAATTTTTTCTCGAAAGTATAGCATTATTAAAGAAACGTTTCCGAGGCGATTTCATTCAATTTCCACTTACGAGGTATGTAAGAAGGATAGTGTAATCGGATAGACGACATGTATAGGAGTAATATAAGTAGGTTGTACACATAACGTATGGATGTGCGAAGCTACGGTCGGTGTACAATTAGATAGAAAACGTTAGAGTTAAATGCGCGGGTCTGGTTCCGATAACTTATCATCGAAGTTATCAGCCCGAACTATGCTAGCCGACACTAATTATGCACGATAACGTGTTATCGCCGCTTCCTCAATATTAGACACACACATACACACTCTAACACATCCACACACCGAGCAGCATTAGCTGTCATTTGAATAAGTTACGCTTGTCTAATGCCGGTCGGTCGCTTCGCTTTCCTACTGTGAAGTAAACGTACGACTTATACGTCTGACTAATTGTTATTAAGAATAGAGATTCGAGCTATTATTGAATTATGTTTGTTTAAATTATAACTTTAGAGACTTAACATTACTTCTTGCATTGCCAATTTTCTGCACTTCTACTGGTGAAGGTGAATCATCCTACAATGAACTATTAATGTTCAATAACGTGAGATTTGTGGAGTGTTTTGACAAAATTTTATTATTTATTGAAAAATCTCAGCTTAAGAATCATATCTGGATCAGTAATTTAATGTTCTTTACTGACCTCTCTGTTCATATGAATGAACTTAAAACTACATGGTTTGGGGAAAAGTATTGAGGTTATGTTTGGATAAATCAAACATTTTGAAAGTAAACTTCAAATTTTCAAGCGAGATATTGAAACTAAAACATATAACTATTTTCCTCGAATAAAAAAATATTTCAAAAAGCTAACAACATCGTGTGAAATGGAGTCCATACTTCTGTACCAGAATATAATAAACTCATTAATTCAACAGTTCAGTGAAAGACTCAACCAGTTTAGAATCTTAGAACAGACAATTAAAATAATTAAATATCCTGATGTGGTTGATTACAACACATTGGAATTAAAGAATTTCCAATGGATACAAATTGACGATTTAGAAATGCAATTGGTAGATTTTCAGAATAGCATTTTGGACTCAAGTATTTATCGAGTTAAGATCAGTAGTCGAAAATATGGAACGGAAGCGTTTGAAGAATGAAAATGAGTTCAACTACGAAGAAGAACTTGAAAGATTTAGGAATTGCTTTGCTAACAATTTTTCCATCCACATGTTTTTGTGAGACATTCTTCTCAGCATTAAATAATATTAAGACAAAGAAACGGAATCGGTTAACAGATGAAATCAGTGGCGTTTGCTTGGCCTTCAAATGTACCGAAATAGAAGATTTAGCTGACAAACTTCAGCTTCAAAACAGTCACTAACTTTTCATATATATTTATATTATTATAATTTATATTTATTTTCGAATTATATATGTATTTATTTTTGTGTTCTAATTATATATATTTATAATATAATTAGTTAATTTTTTAGTCTTGATGTCTGACTAAGCTCAAAAGGTTCGCAATCGCTGATCTAAAGGAACGTATTCAAGCCATTTAGCCAACGAGGTAATACTGTAACAAAGCTACACAAACGTATATTCAACGCAAACGTTTTTGCGCTAATAATAATTGAAGAGCACAAACAGTTTGTAATCAGCCAAAAGCAAAAATACCCTCCGGAGTTTACGAGGGCGACCTGAAATGTTTCTGGAATCGGCAAGAGAGGGTGCACGAAGGTTGAAGTGGATTCATTGGTCGGCAAGGGCAACCTTTTCTATAGCAACGATCAAAATTTTAGTCGTCTACTGTCAATAGCTGTTGTTTAAGAGTGTGTTTTGTGTAGCAAGCAAATGGGGCTGTGAAAACGACGAAGGAAATTCGACATATTTTGCTAGAGGTTCATGGCAGATCTACTCCTTCATTTTCAACCATCAGCTTCAGCGTGAGCGAGTTCAAACGTGGCTGCATAAGCATAAGTGGACATCCAAACGACGAAATAGTCGGAAAGATTCATGATGTCGTGTTAACCGATCGCTGATTGAAGCTAAGAAAGATAGTAGAGACGACAGGCATCTCAGAGGAACGCGAAATTTTGGGCATGAAAAAGCTTTCGGTGCGATGGGTACTAGGACTGTCTGGCCAGAATTCAACTACTACACCACTACATACCGGAGACCAAGGAACAGTCGAAGCAGTGGACTTTTCTGGGCGAATCAGCTCCGAATGAAACAAAGACAGTTCCATCGGCCGGAAAGATCGTGGCGACCATTTTTTGAAATTTCCAAACTGTCTGCAGAAGGGAAGGACGATCACGGAGCCATACTACAGCGATTTATTGAAGCCGATTCGATGCAGTATGCAGATCTAGCCATCAGAAGCTTTTTCCTATTCCCAAACCTGCAAAAATCGGTGGCAGGAATGAGATTTGCCTCAAATGAGGAGGCCATCGTTGCTATAGATGATTTGATCGATATTTTGCAGACCTCGAAACATCCTACTTTCTGATGACTTGAAGAGACTGGAGCATCGTTTAAAAAAGTGTTTTGATTTTCGAGGAGACTACATCGAAAAATAAAAATAAACAACCACACCAATACCGTGTTTTTCGTGTCGAAAATTTTAGGAAACAACTAACATTGTAACACCAAAAATAGCAGCTGTATTTAATGCTTGTACGATAAGGATAATAGATGTGGAGTTCATATTTTTACAGCAGTAGCAGAAGTACAGTAGAACCTCGATTATCCGTGATGGTCGGGACTGAACCAAGCTCGGAAAACCGAGCTGAGTAAATTCATTTTTATTTCATCTTTCATTTTTCGCAAATTTAAAACAGTGCTTATATCTGTTTCTTTTTGTTGTTCCAAATACATCAGTAACTTCTTTACGGAACTAGCTGCTTGATTGTGGGACACTACAATATTTGGATTTTCTTCACTGGCACTTTCATTTTCTACAGTTCCACTTTGTTGCAGATGCATTAGAGTCTTCTTCCATTTCACACATCTCTGCTTCTGTCATATGTTGGAAACTTCTATCATTTTCATCGCACTCTAACCAGTCTTTTATTTCTGTTTGTTCCAAGTCTTTTAATTGGTCGACTTGTGTAACTATAGAGCTTATTTCTTCCGTGGAAATTTCAGGCGCAATTTGAAATTCTTCCGCTTCGAATTCACTGTGAGTCACTATTTTCGAAAACGCACGTGCAACATGTGAACTTTTTACATTATTCCAAGCATTTGCTAGAAAATAAACAGCATCTTTAAGATTTAAAGATTTCCAAAAATTCAGTAAGTCACACTCTCCCAATAAATTCATCATCAAAAATTTTTTCTATAAAATCTTTTCATGGATTCTATAACCTCCTGATCCATTGGCTGTGCTCTTGAAGTAACATTTGGTGGAAAAAAAATAGCCAAAAATATTTCCATCGTCTGATTTCAAAACATCTTGACAAGGATGAGACGGGGCATTGTCGAGGAGAAGTAGGGCATTGGGAGTAAACGCTTCTTTTCACATAAAGCTAGAACTTCTGGAATAAACTTCTTATGGAAGCATTCTTTGAATATTGACTGAATGTTCCACGCTTGAAAGTTTTTAAAGGCTCGAGGATTTTTGGATTTTTCCACTACAGCTAATTTTAGTTTGTGCTCACCAGAAGCATTGCCACAACAGAGAACCGTAATGCGACCTTTTTTTGTTTTGAATCCAGGAGCCGTTTTTTCATTGTCTGTATCTAATGTTTTCGTTGGTATCGTTTTCCACAATAGTCCCGTCTCATCCGCGTTGTAAATTTGATGACTGCTTAAGTTGTGACACTTAATAATATTTTCCAGTTCGTAACAAAATTCAACAATTGCTACTTCATCACCACTTAGTTTTTCTCCTGTTATAGATAATTCCCTTATTCCGTGACGTTGTTTGAAACGGAATCGACGAAAGTTTAAATTTCGAAAAACTTCCAGCGACAAATTTGAAGATAGAGAACTACAGAAGATTGTGATGAAAAAATTATTTAGAAAAAGTTTTCATTTGTACTAATTCGCATTCTGCACGGATCATTGAAACACCGGATAATCGAAGCTGTTTGCAAACACGGTTAATCCGCAGCACGGTTAATCCGCACACGGATAATCGAGGTTCTACTGTACTAGGACAAGATGTTCCAAGTAGAACAACTCTCTTCGATCTTTAGGCACCAATAATCCACTGGGATGAAAAACTCCTGTCTTTTTCGACGAGAATGGAGAATACGACTTGCTGTATTAGTTAGTACTGAAGAAGTAGAGCAGTTGCTTGGAGTGATTCTTTTACAGCAAGCAACGGGTAAAGAGCAATCCTTGGAAGTTTATGAAACTCTAATTGATTGGAATTTAGAAAATAAGGTTATTGGTTGGTGTTGTGACATCGCAGCCACCAATCCAGGGCATTTAAATGGTGCAGCTTCAATACTGCAACAACAATTACAGAAGAGACATTTTATATTTTCCTTGACAATATGATATTTTCGAAATAGTTTTGTGAAGTCTCCGAAATTACTATAAAGATTTTTTATTACTTTCCAAATGGTTTTTGTTTTCGAGGAACAACAACAAACGTGACATTTTCATTTTTTTGATAAAGATTTCATGACAAGTTCAAGTTTCAAATCACTTATTTTCTCTCTCTTTAAACGAATGTAACAGTAAGAAATGTTAAGCAAGCGTTCCGAATCAAACTTCAAGATGACAATATAAAACGTCACAGAAACGTCATAGTAAAAAATATTTTATAGTTTTTAAAGATTTCATGTTAAAAGTTTCAACTGCAGTCTACGTATAGGTATGAGGAGTGTACAAACGAAAGCAAATAACCAAGACATTCGGTTACATCTGGAGGTAATATTTCAACACTTCTGTAACCGTTGACACAGGAGTGTAACACGAGTTTTGCACATTCCAACGCCGAGATGCACGGCCAAAATGATGAATAGCAAGTTAAATTTAAGTGGAAAAAGGGAATTTTAACGGTGCTCTAGTCTATCCTCGACACACAAATAGAAATTAACTTTGGAATATACATATTTTAAATTAAACAGAAACTAAAACAAGAATGTTTAGTATTAAAAACAAACGTTCGAACAAGCGAAAAAATTCTTTCGAGCGCACATTTCATTTGAAAGGCGCAATTGTTTGTACGCGTGCAAGAGTGAGAGATCTAAAAGTAAACATTGCTATCGGTGCCTGAGCGTTGATAAGGCCGACCGACATGACAACGCAAGATAATAGATTTTTCTATTGTGCAGACTGAATGGTGGTGATAATAACAATATAAACAGCTAATCACTACCCGCTTATCACCGATAAGGCCACCATACTCAACAAGTGGGTGATAAGACGATAAGAAATCCCTTACCCTATGTATGTATGTTGCCTTCCGTTTGAATCATGCAGGTTAGTTTAATGCGTTTTTTTTCTTTTTTCTCTTTCCTATTTAATTCTATTTAACTTTTGTTGTAATTACTGTAGAGTAATCACTACACACAATATCTTCCGTGAAGCTCCAGTAAATACTTCTTAATAAGATTATGTAAATTTAACTTTCCTATCAGAAAAAAATTAGCTTCTAATTCTTTAGAAGAAAGTTCGTTCAGCTTTAGAAGAAGGTTCGTGAGCGATTGTGATTACCCAGTTCTACTAGTAACCTTTGAGCTCGTCTGGCGTTAGAATTACCTTCCTCAGATGCTGTCTTGATCTTTTTTGCATATTTCTTTTTGAGATGATATCTTAGAGGGCAATGATGAAAAATTGGATTGTAACCTTTAAAAAAGTGAATTTTGTTAGACTGTCAAATTGGGCTCAAAAAAACGTCCATGATATAGTTCACATGCAAAATGGATCCCAAAATGTCTGAATGCTGAAATGGAGATGCTTTGGCAAGGCACTAAGGTCCAAGAAGTGTTCAAAAATCTAATGTAAAAATTCTTGCTTCAGTTTTTTTTTTTGTTGTAATAAATGTATCCAATTAAAATGAGAGTATGCTCAATAGTATTGGGCTTCCTCCACTACAGCTTGTATTATAAATAAATAATCCTCATTTACCTACAAAAACCGAAGTCCAAGTGCTCCTATGCGGAAGTGGAGCGTTCGTCCTAGGTGTTATTTTTATATTTTTTGGATAAACGAAACCCTTTAGCCCAAATCTGACACTGTTTTTGTATTCAGCTTGTTCTATTATGGCCAATTACCATTAAATCACAACATAAGTCGATATTCAATTCAAAAGATTGTCAAACGAGAAAAATTTCGTCCCTCTAACATCCATTTACTACAAGCGTTAGGTGGAGACGATTTTGATCGCAGAATCGAGTTCTGTGAAGTTATTACGGATAAATTAGGGCAAAATTGTAATTTTGTAAATAATATTGGACCTGTCAACCGGCACAAATGTATAATAGGTACTAATCAGATGAAAATCCACATTGGATGGTGTGGTATTATTGGTGAGCATGTCATAGGATTGTATTTTATAAATGGAAATTTAAACTCTGCTCGATATTTGGCACTTTTGCAAGAATCAATAGGTCCAGATCTTATTCGATTATTTTCGAACGATAATGATCCAAATTTAATAGCAGAACACATTTGGTTTCAGCAGGATGGATTTTGCGATTGAAGTAACGGTAATTTCTAAATCAAACGTTTCCTGGCAGATGGATAGGACGGAGGGGAACCTATATTTCTCAAAATGCTCTTTTAAATGCAATACAAAATTTTGTTCATCGGATTCATTATTGTCGAACACTTTGAGCACCTTATAAAATAGAACCTAAATTTTTTTTTCAAATACAAACTATACCTAGATTTTATTTAAGTAATATATTCAAAAATAGATAATTAGGAAACGGTTAGATTTAGTTACATTATGTGTATCATAATTTTCACTTAAAATTGAAGAAAGAATTGAAGTATTCAATAATATACAGGAGGTCCCCGTGCCACGACTTTACCACCGACCCTGTATACTTAAAATTATTATTAACTAATAAGCATTTGAAAACCCTAAAACTTTTGTGTTTAACTATTTCTGGTACCTCGTATATTTTACCCAATAATCGATCGTTCCCATACATATCAGCGACCCTGTATATATCCAAAATTTAAACGAAATCGAAAATTGTCAAAAATCAAAATTTTTTCCATACGTACTTCTCCGATTTGGCTGAAATTTTGAACATATACGTAATAGACCATGATGAATACGAAAAAAATGTCAGATTTGGGCTAAAGGGCTTTTTTTAGCCCAAAAACATAAAAACATCACCTACGACGAGCATCCCATTCCGCATAGGAGCATTTTGACCTCAGTTTTTGTAGGTAAACCTCGCGAAACCCCGCGAGTATTCCTTCGTCCGATAGCAAATTTTCTCAGCTTTCAGAATATATACAGGATGTATTTAGAAATGTTTCTCCTTGTGACCGAAAATTTGAAAAAACCAAAACGGTGCAAGATTTCGTGGCCCTACATAGGTGCTATTTTTATATTTTTTGGCCAAACAAAACCCTTGTGCTCAAATCTGACGCCATTTTTGTATTCAGCATGATCAGTTACATATATACACAAAATTTGAACGAAATCGAACGCCCTTCGGGAATTGTCAAAAATCCAAAAATTTTGTCCATACGTACCCCTTGGGATTTTGAAGAAAATCTTGTCCTTTTCGATTTGGCTGAAATTTTGAACAAATACGTAATAGACCATGATGAATACGAAAAAAATGTCAGATTTGGCCTAAATGGCTTTGTTTAGCCCAAAAACATAAAAATATCACCTACGATGAGCACCCCAATTCCGCATAAGAGCATTTTGACCTCAGTTTTTGTAGGTGAACCTCGCGAAACCCCGCGAGTATTCCTTCATCCGATAGAAAATTTTCTCAGCTTTCAGAATATATACAGGTTGTATTTAGAAATGTTTCTCCTTGTGACCGAAAATTTGAAAAAACCAAACCGGTGCAAGATTCGATGCCAACCTTGGAACCTTCTTGTTTTCACAGTACCACTGACTTCGAGTTTAGGCTTTTTGTTTTGGCGCACTATGTGATAATCCTAGAATCGTACATAACCTAAAATCATCGGCATTGTGGTGATTGTGGCACTGAAAACAAACTGTTTTTTGGTTAATGTTCTATACAGAACTTAATAAATTTTGTTTTAATTAATTTTAGTACATAAAGAGAGTATCAAAAAGCCGTGGAATCAAGAAAAAATTGAAGAAATAAATGAATTACTTGCATCAAGTAGACAAGCCATTCAAAGAAATGAGAAACGTTGTAATCAGCAATGTTGGTACCATAAAATTTATTAAACTCTATTCAGATCGGAGGTGTAAAAAAAATAATAAGACGAAGAGAAATCACATGTCAAGAAATAATGTTTATAATTCCTTATGAAGGTTTTTTTTTGAAAAATTGAACGAAGTGCATATTAGTACCGGCCATAGAGGACGTGACAAAATGATGAAGGAATTGAATAGAATGTTTTGTCAAACTATGTACCACATGTGCGGAGAAAAGACAACATTCAAAATCTGGAGTTCTAGTTAGGTCTATGCGAACAAAAGGATGGAATCATAGAGGACAGGTGGACCTGATTACATAGATAGATTTACAATCAATTCCCGATGGAGAATTTAAGTGGCTAATGAACTACCAGAACCATCTTACTAAATTCGTACATTTGCGTCCTTTAAAATCAAAACGTGTAGAAGAAGTATGTTGGGAACTTCTTAAACTATTTCTAGAATTTGGGGCGCCTGCAATTTTGTAAAGTGACAACGGAAGAGAATTTGTGAATAGTATAATACAAAACTTGCTGTCTAGGTGGTCGACTTGTAAAATGAGTAACGGCCGCTCACGTCACCCTCAAAGTCAAGATAGCGTTGAGAGGAGATGTGGAAAACATGTTAATAGCATGGATAAATGGGGCTGAGGATTGTTATTTTCTACAATGGCAGTAAAATTCGTTTTACCACGAAGTCCTTATAAAGCTCTTTTTGGTGTTGATTTTCCAGTTGGACTTTCGTCATCAAATTTACCTTCACCTTATCCATGAAATAACAAGTGAAGAAGAGTTATTAATACTCAACAATATCAGTCAACAAATGAAGAAAGAGGAGAAATTGATATTCATAATAGTTGTGCAGCTGACACAAATGGAGCTTGAAATGTCTGACATCCCAATTGTACAAAACACTGAAACAGAATCTAATATTATTATATCGATGAAATTGAAACAACTAACACGAATGCTAGAGATGGAATCTTTTGTGTGAAATGTAACCAACAACAACAACTCAAAATAAGTTCAAACTGTTATCAGTAATAATATAGTTGTTAAGTGCATTTGGTGTTGGTGTTTGCCTTAGATTGTTCCGTATTCTGTTTTATAAATTTTCGGAGCTCTATATGGAATTGAGATAGTTCTTTCTTCCTTTTTCCATTGACTTTTTGAGATAAAATTTTTTGCAGCTGTTAAGTATTTTCTTTAGATGATCTCTACTAAAATGATTGTATGCTTCCTGTATTAATGCTAAAGTTTCTATAACCTGTCTCAGTTCATTGCTAAATCTAGTGTGTTGGCGAATTTTTTTTTGCTGAGACATCCTTGGGCTTCCTCCGCTACAGCTAGTCGGAAGCAATCCTAGGAGCCTGCAGAACAAAATTTAGTCCGGTAAAACGGGAGATCATACCAGCATCTTCACCACACCACTGTCCATGAGGGCGGACAAGATTTCGCTCGTCTTCAACTTCAATTGGAGATACATATAATAAGACAACGAAATAAGTTAGGATTTGTAGATGTTCTGCTACCTGTCCTGAAATCTCAAGGTAGAGCCCTGAGGAATGATCAGAAATGGGGCTACTATTCGATAGATACAGAAAGCAATAACATTCAGTTATCCCTGCTGGTAAGCTTATCAAAATCTCTACTGAGTTAGAATAAACCCAAAATGTTCCATTGATGTTTTGTCTAATTAGTTAGAGTCAGCTATTCCGATCGGTACATTTTCGAGTATCCATTCGTTCTTTGTGGGAATAGTTTGCAATATATGAGGTTTATACAAATGGTAATCTCCGTAGATTACACTCTAGAAATTTTCTATAATATTGACCAGCTTCCAGCAGTCCAATTTTCTGCATGTCCTTTACAAAAATGGCTACTTCACCTAAAAAAAAATGAGAAAAACTCAAAGGGTGTAAAGCTTCAAGACTGGCATCGAATCTTGCACCGTTTTGGTTTCCTCAAATTTTCGATCACAAGGAGAAACATTTCTAAATATAACCTATATATATTCTGAAAGTTGGGAAAATTTGCTATCGGACAAAGAAATAGTCGCGAGGTTTCGCACCGCTTACCAACAAAAAAACCGGGCTTAAAGTGCTCCTATGCGGAATTGGAGCGTTCGTTATAGGAGCTATTTTTATATTTTTTTGGCCAAACAAAGCCCTTTAGCCCAAATCTGCCACTCTTTTCGCCTTCAGCATGGTCTATTACATGTATATTCAAAATTTGAGCCAAATCGGACCGGTCGAGATTTTCTTCAAAATCCCAAGGGGTTAGGTATGGGGAAAAAAATGAAGTTTTGACAATTTTGGAAGGTCGTTCGATTTCGTTCAAATTTTGGATATACATGTAATTGACCATGCTGAATACGAAAAAAGTGTCAGACTTAGGCTAAAGGGCTTTGTTTGCCCAAAAAATATAAAAATAACACCTAGGAGGAGCGCCCCAATTCCTGATAGGAGCACTTTGACCTCGGTTTTTGTAGGTAAACAGCACGAAACTCTGCGAATATTTCTTTTTTTCCGATAGCAAATTTTCTCAGTTTTCAGAATATACAGCCTGATTCAAATTAAATGCGCGCCATTGCTATCTCTGTTATTATTGATTCGAAAAAGTAGGTTAAATTAGCAAAGTATTAGTGTTTTTAACATGGATTAGCATGCAGTTCATGAAATAAAATTGAAATTTATTATTCTTTAAAGGGAACACCCTGTATATTTTTAAAAATTCTTAATGCTAATGTTCTTTGTAATATGAAAGTTTCAATACACTCTTGTTCTAAAACGAATAATACAATAGTTACGGTGGATTTTAGTTGATCTCAAAGATACCCTTCATTCTGTAAAATCAGTAGTAGGCTTTTTTCACTTTAAACAGAACAAACAGTATGCCCATTGTAAACATCAATAACATACTAAATATAAATCTTTCTTCTCGCACGTTTAGTTATTAAAAATAGGTTCTTTTTTTGATTTTGTATTGTATTTATTAGTTCTCTATTTTTCTAAACATTTTGGGTTATTTAGGGATGCTACTAAGGAATTGGGATTTAAATTATTCATCAGTTCAAAGACTTTACAGTAGTACAGAAAAAGTTGTTAAGAGCATCTGGTGTTGGTGTTTGCCTTAAATTGTTCCAACATTCCATATTGCTTTTTATAAATTTTCAGGGTTGTATATGGAATATGGAGATATTTCTTTCTTCTTTTCTTCCATTGTCTTTTTGAGATAAAAGTTTTTGCATCTGTTAAGTATTTTCTTCAGGTCATCTCCGCCAAAATGATTGTATGCTTCCTGTATGAATGCTAGTTTCTTTAATTTGTCTCAGTTCATGGCTAAATCTACTTTGTTGGAGATTGTTTTTTCGTTTCGACTGGTCTGGTTTTTAAAGGAAAAGCACTAGTTTTTTTTTAATCATCATATTTTATGTTGACTTAATTTACGTTTAGTTTAATCTAAGAACTTTATACAGATTAACAATAGGAAAGCAACACTTTTGATGATTCCCAAAAGTTTACTAAAATGGATCTACCTGCTTTTTGGACCCAAATAATATTGGTGAATCGAGAAACTAATTTTAAATAAATGGTAAAACTTGAAAGCAATATTTTTTTAATCGTAATTGAAGAGAAAACGATGAAGGTCCCAACGATCTTCGGTAGTCATAAGCGCGGACGTGACATGGGAGAATATTTCGGCCTACGCTGCTATACGTCTTCACCTCCAACATCTTCGGGTTGGTCGAGATCATCGTCGAAATCAAATGGATATCATCAGCCATTGCGATAGTGACGTCACGTCGACCAGAGAGGGTTATTACTCGCTTGTCCACGCCCCTGAACGCCGTCCAAAATACACGCCCGCGGTTCCACCGGTTCTCCTATGCCCTACCTGTTCTTTATTAGGCCGTTATCGACGTTAAGATAACGCTAACCACGTCAAATCGTCATATATATAAAGCTTAGAGTTCGATAATTTCGGTTGTTCCGATGCGTCCTCAGCGGTGACAATATTCATCAGCAGATTTGCATCTAACAGCGAATTTTTCGGTGTAATTTATAAAATACAATCTTGCGTCAGTAGGCTCTGACAAGAAACTGTAGCAACGACATCTATTGTATTATTTTATTATTATTTAGTTGTCAAAATAACATTAAATACAATTAAATAAAAAGATTTAGTTTAACAATTACATCTTGCAAGTAAAATTTATTTTGAATTGTTCAAAATTGTTTTGAATGGAATAGCAAATACTAACAAATCGATTTTCTCAAGTGACATTCTTTATCATCTTTAGGGAAACCGCAGACTACCAGCATTAATAAGGGTGAAACAAGATAAAGAGATTCCCTTCCATTTCTCTTAATTCTTCCAGGGCTAAACTACGGGTGTTTCGAAGGTGGTGATGGTTTCTGAACATCCTCAAGCATTTCTAATATAACAAAGATTTTTTTCTCTAAATGCTTGGATTTTAATTTTTACTTTAAAAACACATTTCTTCGTTAAGTAAAAAACAATAGTAGTTTGAACTATGTATTGTGTGCAATTAGTATTTTCCCTTCTGTTTTCTAACAATAAGTACCATTGTGAGAAAGATCTTTAGAAAGTTTTAATTTAATTGAAAAAGAATAATATTAATAAGAACACAATGGCAATAAATCTTGTTGGATTATTTTTTGAACAGTGAACATTTCGAGCAATTTTTTTTATTGTCTTTTTAAATTTTTCGAGTTTTTAGTTTTCCTTCAATAAAGTAAATCTGAAGTGATTAAATTTACTCACTTTTTACAGTAGGTAATAGTGCAATAGTGCTCTAGCAAAGTTGTAGAATATCTTATTCCTCGTTTTATTGAACAAAAATATACAGGGTGTTCTATTTGAATTAATATTTTTCTTCGTCAAATTCGACAACATTTTCTGGGCACCCCTTATACAGTAGGTCAGTTTCTGATGTAGTGTTTTGCAGAACCATTACTGCCTAACATTTGATCAAGAAATAGGTTTTCTCTTAATTAGTATAAGCTCAAAATTTGCGATATTATGATTGACGAAAATTTATTAGAAAAACATCGTCAAAGATCGTCAGTTTTTTCATATGAATACCATACCTAAAGTCCTTTTTATTTTCCGTTTAGTAGTAGTAGTAGTAAACAAAAGGGTACTAGGTGGGCGCCCTGTATAGTCGTACTATTATCACGTGATCGAAACCCCTCGGAAGCCCTCATAACAGAGATTCCAACCGTGAAAGTCGTCTTCGATATCATTTGCATTAAATTTGACTGATGTAAAGTGAGTCGAGGCTCATCAATAAACAGGCACCTACTCTAATACCGATGATATTGATTACCACTTTGTCGTCGTCTGACGTCATATGCAACACAACTGACATTTGGCAACGTTCATTTCTACAAAATGGCAACAGCAAACATTGTAACTTTGAATCGCTGTTTTAAGATCAAAGATGTGAGAAGGTTTCTGTTTGTGTAGAATCCTCAGTTTCAGTACAATCGTTGTCTATTTCTTTCCTAAACGGTTTGAGCGCTTTTCCCTTAAAAATGGTGGTTTTGATTGGATGATTGACGTTTTCAATCTCTCTATTTAATTATTTCTAAAGCTCTGATATCTCTTTTTTTTACGAACGTTTTCTGTTCAGTTTTAATCTCATAGAAGTTTCAAATTCTGTTAGTGCGGATGCGTAGCCTTGAACGCCCAGATTGATTAATGTCTGCAAGAAGAGTGACCAAGACCTGATAACTTCATTCTTCTTCTGACATGTTTCGTTGGTTGGATGTCACTGAAAGTGATCCGTTTGATGGTATCGGAGGGTGTGGTTGACTAGCAATCTGCACTAAATCAGTTTCATGTTCGTCCTCAATTATTTTAATTTAGAACATCAATGATAAGAGTAATTTTTCACTGGATAAAATTATATGCACTACTGGATAAACATGAAGTCGGCTCTTTAAAGAGAAGTACGTTCAAAAGATTCCATTTGTGGTTGGCTAATAAACCTTACACACCTATTATGATCTCGGGTGTTTTGTTTATTTTAAGACAATGGTATTCGGCCAAATACTTTCTGATCTTATTGATATCAACATATCTGCTTGTGATGACACGACACCTTCAACATTATAGAGTCACATCGAAAAAAATCGTAATTAGAGTAGGCTACGTGAATGGATCGTTGCTTTAGCCACTACCACATAATGACATTTATTATTTTTGACATTTAATTTGAGGTTATAAACTTTGGTTACAATAAAATGTCAAATAATAAATGTCATTATGTGGTAGTGGCTAAAGCAACGATCAAATACAGTTAGTACAAATATAGTTTGAAGTATCGAGGAGGAATCCTGGAACAGAAGCAACATCTTCCGGGATAAAATCAGAGTTTTTGTATGTTTGCCACCCTCTAAAGTAACGGATGGCATTGTCGGCATTATTGACAGTTGCAAAGCTTGTCTATGTTTCTTTTTTCAAAAGAAGTAATCTGAGTAAATTGAGTTTTCTCTCCCTTAAAATTTTCTTGTGTTTGAATAAAGTGGGTTATGTTAATTTGACGTCATCGACAATCTTTTTTGACAGATCAAAAAAGGAATTCACATTTTCCTTTTCGCTTGTGCTATTGAAGTATTTTCGAGTCTTCGCAGAACCTATGGTCCTTGATGGTCGTATTCTCTCTACCAGGGCTGAGCTGGTTACTCCTAAGCCCTCTAATCCTCATGGGGTTGTCCTTACTGGGTAGGAAACGTGATGAAAACTTACGGATGATATTGTCCTCAAGGGTGGTGGTTTGAAGTTCCAGAACAATGGGGTTGGTGGACGTAACCTTTGAGATATTCTCAAGAATTTTTTTCGCCAGCTGGAGGGCATATGGAGCAATGTCCTGTTTGATGGGTTTAGAGACGCTTTAGATGCAACTTTGATGCAGTTTGATTTTCAGGGAGAGTAGACTTTTGGAACAAAAGAATTATGAAAGTAATGACCTCGCCATGCGAAACTGTTCATGTGTGATGGGGGGTGAATCGACTGTCAAGTGTCATGCACAGGTAGACCACGAAGGGACTCCATGGTAAC
This sequence comes from Holotrichia oblita, assembly GCA_023690525.1. Classification (NCBI taxonomy): domain Eukaryota; kingdom Metazoa; phylum Arthropoda; class Insecta; order Coleoptera; family Scarabaeidae; genus Holotrichia; species Holotrichia oblita. Next base: position 188,010,944 of record CM043017.1, read on the forward strand.
CGGTTCAATTTCATCAATATTCTTGTGGTTCTTCTTTAGAAAATGGTAATTATCCTGTAGATAATTTTCAGGATTTGTTTTTGGATAAATCGAAAATCTTTCTAAAAAAAAACTTTATTCTTCTATAAACATTACTTTCATACATAATGCCAACCATTCATTATATCCCTTACACGACACATCGGCGAACCAACCTTAAACGCGGAGCCAGATTTAAAAATTTAATTTAATCATATCTGGGCGAAAAGCGACGGCCACGTTATTTATTGAGACCATTAAGACGGTAGCGAGGATCGATAAAGAATCCGTCGTTGGCGGAATTCCATTGACCAACGCAAGCAGATCGTCCGAAATAACCCAGTCGAATCGTGTGTCGGAGCGGGAAAAAAAAACTGCATCCAGTCGAAGCCTCGAAAATAACACTGCGAGAACGTCTCTCTTCTCTCTAAATAACAACTCTTAATTTAGCCGCGCTGCAGTCCCGATAAATCAATCATATATCTAGAAAACACGGACGGATTATCGAGTTCACTTTTTTTTTTTAATTTTAAACACGCATCATAATAACACCGGCCAGATAAGATGGCTTTTTTTATTGTCGTTTGGTTTATTTATTAACGGACGCGATTGGGAAACGTGTTGTTATTATTAAGGTGTGAAGAGGTCTCACTGAGACTGATTTAACTTAAAAACTAAATAATAATTTTTAAAAAAATCGACCAATACATAATCGGTAACCTCATAACATGCATGTTAAAACTGGTTCGCGCAATAGAGTTCTGATATCTATTAATTGCATAATGGATAAAATCATTCGACGCGCACGCACCCGATTATATGGCTTTATTGTAATAAATAAATGGGCGCGTTTAGTAACGAGGTAATTGTAATACCGGTAGCGCATACGCACATGTTAGGCTTTGTATTATAAAGCTCCCGTATTAAGCCGGTTTGTTCAATAACGTCGGTGATTTACGACCGAGCGCAAATTAATTCAATTAGCGCTGTTTTTATCCAATTATAACGTTTAATTACACTTGCGCGGCGAGCGTTGCGCTGTCGCTCATTGGACGACGTTTTATTTTAATAAAATGTAATTTATTTTACTACATTCGTAAGTAATGTAATATTAAACGGTTTTAATAGCAAATATGTAAAAATAGATCACTAATTACACATAACAATAAATTTTCATTTTTTTTATATCTTCTATCACGTTTGGTATTATAAACAAATGAAATTCATATAGATCATACAATACTAACACTAATTAAGCATATGCTATTCTGGGACGTATTTAGGAAGTCTTTCTTTTCACTTTTCTTTTATATTGCGATGAAGAACATTCCGAAATTAAAGTCCAGACAGTAGCCAGCAAGCATCTCGCTATTCCACTTGCCCTGATAGCGTTTTTCAATGGTGGAAATATCCTGATGAAATCTTTCCCCATGCTCCCCATGCTAACATCCCCAAAATTCGGGGGAAAGAAGTTCAGGTGCAAATGCAAAAAATGTATTTTAAGACTGCTCATATTACAGCCTAATGCATGGTAACTTCTAACAAGTTCACTAACAATTTCCTCGTCATCCCAAGCAGTCCGTTCTAAATCGCTCAAGAGTACGTCAAATTTTTGATCCTGTTATAGCAGATTAATCTGGGCAGATATATTAGGAAATTTTTGTTTTAGGTATCGAAATCCTGGTCCCTCTTTGCCCAATGCAAAAGTATGGTAAAGTAAAAGTATTTTATGAGGCTCTACCAACGTTCTTTTCTTCAGGAGTATATTGTATTCTGGTTGGCTATTGCTTAACAGTATAGTGCAAATTTCTCGCTCGATTATCCCATTTTACAAAGGAAACAGCAATACTTTGTGAATCCAAGTTGTAGACCAAGTAAAATTGCTACTACTACTTTGAGATCAGCACTGATGTACAGTGGCGGAATTAAAAAAAGCGTACACTCAAAATGCCACACATTAAACCGTTCTTTATTTGACAGCCTACGTCAAATATATTAATTGCAAATAATTTGTCAAAGTAGTAGAAGACGATAATGCCAAATTTGAGTTTGCTTCAGAAAACACAAATAGTTACATTATTAGAGGAAGGATGGTCAATCAGAGCATTGGCTCAAAGATTTGATGTGAATAAAAGTACCATACTGAGGGTGAAAAGAAAATGGCAGCAAGAAAGAGTTGTTCAAAGAAAAAATGGATGCGGTCGGAAAAGGGTAACAACTGCTGAAGACGATGAAAATCTCATCCAGTTTTTGAAGAATAACGAATTTTCCTGGACACGTCCGTACTGCCCGAAATAGAGTGAGACAGGATTCCGAGCTGAGAAATAGAGTAGCTGCAAAGAAGCCTTTCCTAACTGCAGATAATAAAAATCAGAGAATAGGTTTTGCATTAGAATTTCTACCGCGTGATCTAAATTTCTGGGAAAACCGTTATTATTACTGATGAGAAAGTTTTCCAGTCTTCGTACAATGGTTGCGTTCGACTGTACAGACCGCCAAATTCAAGATACAATGAGGCTTATACAAGCAAATCTCGAAAGAGTGGCAGATTTTCGGTCAATGTTTGGGCCTGGATTAATATGCAAGGGCCAGGCATTTACTGGATGATTGAGGGTCGGTTTACTAGTGCAAATTATATTGCAATTCTCGAAAATATTTTTCTGCCGTCGTCAGAAATTATGTTTCCTGAAAGAAACTTTATATTTCAAGATGATAATTGTCCCGTTCATAGATCTAGAACTGTTCAGAACTAGTTTCAAGAAAATAACGTAACTTGTTTACCATGGTCGTCTAAAAGCCCGGACTTAAACCCTTTTGAAATGTATGACGTCAGTTTTATACCTGCAAATGTCCAAGAATTATCTGATAAAATCGAGGAAATCTGGAATGAACTTTCGCCAGACTACATCCGATCTTGTATCATATCAATGCCTAAACGGTTGCAGGGTGTAGTGGCAAATAATGGTGCTGTAAAGGACTAAGCTAATGATGTAATAAGGGCAGTAAATAGAAAAAGGTATGTTAGCTACAATTATCTTTATTAGTTATGCATGTTTTACTTTAGGTTAAACATATCGAACAGGAAACTCGAAGACACCTTAAAGCTTTGAAGAGGAAAGTGCTATACCATCAAAAACACAGTGCAGCTTACAAAACAAGATTGGCTGTAGCTAGAAAAGAAAGATAATATTTTCCCCAATGGTATTGCAATTATTTAAGCAACAATTTCAAAATTATTCAAGAGAAGTTCGAACCAGAAGATTTTCTTTAAATGACAAAGTTTTGGCTTTGGCTTTGCTAAAACAAATTCCTAAGTGTTATAAATTTCTTTCTGCGATATTTATTCTGCCGACAGAACAATCTTTGAGGAAGTTTTTAAATAAAGTACCAGTTCGAGCTGATGTTTTAAAATCCGTATTAACAAGCGTTAAAAATAATGTTAAAAATATGACAGAAGAAGAACAGATATGTTCGGTAATATTTAATGTAGACTATAATAACCAAAAGGGTATTGTTGAAGGGTTTGTAGATGATGGCATTAGAAGAAAACTGGATTTTGCTGATCATGTATTGGTATTCATGATTTCAGATTATTTAAAAAAATTGTTAAAGAAAGGGCTTAAAAATTATTGCTTCTGTATGCGATCAAGAGGTAACAAATGTAAAGGCTGTTCGAATGCTTATGGAGGAGACGAAAGCCAATGCCCTTACGAATAACTTAGATATTGAAGAAAACGTGATTTCTATTGATGGTAATTTGATTATTCCCCTGCTCGATCCACCACATTTACTAAAGTGCATTCGAAACAATCTCCTGGCAAAGAACTTTCTGCCATTTCTTTCGTCAAAAGTGAGAAATATGCCAAAATTAACGGATCTACATGCGATGCCATCAAGGGTATTAAAGATGAAGGCAGCAATGTGCGCTTAGGCTTTTAGCCAAAGTGTCTCATCGACCATTAAATTGATGAGCCGTAGTTGATCTGAAGGTCCAGATAAATCTATAAAACTTCCTGTTGAAGCTCAAGACACTGCTGATCTTTGTGTTTTTCTAAATGAACTGTTCGACAGCATGAATCGAGAAATTTCAAATGATAAATCTGGAAGAGGAGCAGTTCCACTAGAAAATTTTTTTGGACAAGTACGACAGCATGGTGTGCAAAACATTAATCCAACACCTGCTTGTTTCACACACTATTTTAAAAGCTTGCTAATTAGCATTTTTTATACCCTCATTCCCGTGGGTCAAATTGTGAAGCAGACTACTGCGTGGGACTTCTAAAAAATTTTAGAGTTTTTCTAAACCAGTCCGTGGATAATGGATATGAAGAAGAAATGCCATTTTTTTCTGACATACCATCGTCATTTACTGCCTTGAGTCTCTTAGAAGAACATGCAATAAATAGGATATTTAGCAAGATATCTAGAGAAATATCACTGAGGGAAGAATGTGGTATTTGCAACCAACACCTCTATGGTTCTAGTTCTAATTTTCATGAGGTACTAATACAAATATTTCGTTTAGAGATCTAAATTATTATTTAAAACCAAACAAAGGATAATTAAAGAATTACATTTACCGCTATATAGTTGTGGGCATTCGTTAGATACAAAAAATAAATTATTAAGTATAAGACAAAACGATATTAACAAGCAGTTCTGGAGCATGAATAAAACTGATCGTACTAATTATATGTTAAGTAACGTTTCACAAATTGCTACAAAGAGGAACACTACAGGTCGACCTGATTCAATACGATCGAGAACATATTTGTACAGCTTTAAGGATGAACATGGTCAAAAACAAGATGTGTGTAGAAAGTTTTATCTTGCAATTTTGGGCTATGACACTACAAATGACAAGGCTCTTCGCAATGTACTAACAAAAACTAACCAGCAAGCACTCATTGCTCATCCAAATAAGAGGGGAGTAAAAACTCTAATCGAAAAGTTAACCGAGACGTATTGATTAACCACATATAATCTTTCAATCCAACAATAACACATTACCGTAGGGAACACGCTCCTCGAAGACTTTATCTTCCAAGTGACCTGTCAATTACGTCCAAGAACGAGGATTTTAAAAAGAAAAATCCTATCTACGAAATGTTCTTAACAATTTAAATATATCTTTTGCGAAGCTAAGCAACGAAGAATATTGGCAATGCGAAAATTTTGCATTACATGGTAAGAATACTGGACACAACAAAGACTCTCTGGATAAGGATGTTAACTGTGACGAATGTACAACATTTAATATTCGTTGGAAAAAGTAGACTGAGGCACGTATGCTGTATCAGAATGATAGGAACAATCAAGATCCTGAGAAATAAACAACGAAAGCTTTGTCGTTACTGGAAAAAGCAAAGTTCCCACTGCACTCATTTGGCACGGGAGGTCCAAACAAGATATCGCAAGTACTTTTTATGCATTTTTTTGTCAGTTCGTAATACCAAAAACTTGTATAGTTTCTTCATTTATATTATGAATTCATCTGAAGTTGCATTTGAAACTTTCACAGTCAAGTATTTTGAACCAGGACGCAGCTTCATGGCCGCTGACTGGTTCCATCACCAAGTAGAGCGTTCTCTTAAAGTTCAGGGTAAAGTAAATGATTTCCAAGATTTTTCGGACTTGGTCAAAAATTTATTTTCTAAAGTAAATGTAATTCGAATAGAAATACAAGATTTTTATAACTGGGAAGATTGTACCTCGCAGTATAAATTAAGAAAAATCAATCCAAGACCATATTTAAATAAGATGGTCGAAATTACTTTTTTAAAAGGTAAGATGACTAGGTATGTGGTACAAAACCAATTTAATAAACCGGAACATCGACTAAGTTGTAGAGGAATTACGCAGGAGAGAAAAAATGCCATTATTTCAAAATTATGCATGAACACTACGAGTTTTTAGAAATGGTATCACTAGAATTAAAAAAACGGTATCGCTTTTCTGTACATGGACGATATAATTATTCAAGCGACGGAGCTTAGATCAGAATTAGGTGTTTGGTTAATACCCAGAAGGTTTGGCATAATTATTTTAGGACTATTGGCCAAGAACTTAACTTTGTGTAACTAGAAATGTTGACATCAACATTAAGTTTGCTATAGAGCTTTTAATCGAAGTGATCATGCTTTAATTCCGTTGAAAGCGTAGACGTCCGGCTTTAGTGGACCACTGATTAACCTACGAATGTCTCATTTGGATCATAGTCCCCAATTTTCCCAAACTTTAATGGTTCTTTATCAAAATCATACTTCTCAGGCGTACTCCAGGGGTCAAAAATGGAGCCGCTTCTTTTTATAATTTTTTATCAACGACTTACCTCAACACGTACTATCGGAGAAACTTCTGCTATGACTTGGAAAGCGGATGTGCCCGGTGCGATCGAAATAATCTGCCGTTGAATCCAGCGAAATATAAAGTTATTATTATTACTATTACACTATAGTTGTTTAATAAAGATCTGTTGAAGTTCTAAGCAACGTTTATATGATAATATATTTCTGTCGAGATAATAATTTATAAATTAATCTCACTAGACCGCGTTTATCTGAACATAATACGCAATTAGTAAAACATAAGGAATCCGGATATAAAACCTAGTTGTATTTGTATCAATATTTTACACGAGCCGAGCTAAATTAAATGTTAGTCCCGCTAGTAGGATTAAAGAGTTTGTCAAACTTCGATAATTATGACGGTAATTTTATCTTAATTGCTCCGACTGCGAGGCATAGTATTTTTAGACAAAAACCGACTTATTTATAAGCGTTTCCTTAACACTCTCCCTCTACATCCATACAAACTATGCTGCATATTTAGAGATAAGACAAGATAATATATTATCGAAGAACAAAAAAAAAAAGAAACATAACTATTCTTAGTTAGTAGTAAATCATAATCTCCTTAAGTTTCCTATTCGAATTTGTGACGGTCCTGCTGTTTTTCGGCAAACATTCATTCCTTATTAGTTTAGACTTTTTTACGGTTAACGTTTCTAAGGTTAACGGTTCTATTAGAACGCGTGCCCTTTACAACGTGTCAGCTCCTTTGGACAGATGTCACCACAGAGGTCATGAAAAATTGCCATCATCAATTATACGCCCATGTGTCTGCTATATTTCACAGGACGCTTCACAACGTTTACAGAACCAAATGGTGATGAACAAAAAATTTTGGATATGTATATCTATGTCGTTTCGAATTCATTTCAAGGTTGTTTGCGGTTTTATTTGAATTAAAACTTCGATTATCGTTCTATCTAAAAAAAAATAATAATAAAACAAAAATCAGCTAAGAGAAACAACAAATTATTTCAAACATGAATACCTGTTAGAAATACCTTCATATAAGGAAAGATGTCTGAGAATACATTAAAGGGAAAGTGATAGTTTTTATTGTTTCTTTCTATTTTTTTTTTTTTTTAGTGGCTAATGGAAAAACATTGTCGATAGTCGCGGTAATTGGGTCTAGACCACGGAGCCGTAGTCGTAGACGGGGCAGATGTCGTTGCACCCTAATACACTAATGCCGTCTCATGACGACTCTATCAACTTCCATTAGGATAACACGCATACTACAGATATCGGGGCGACCGTACGACTTATATCCAGACACTGACCGCATCGTACAACGCCATGGACTGCGTTGACCGACGGGTGCGTGGACGTCGTCGGACGGGGTTGGATCTTTGAATTGCCGAACGAAAAATTACACCCTCCGCGTCCTATAATTCGAGCAGCGATGTGCATCGCTGCATTATCGCCATCGCTGGATCTTGGATAATCAATCAAGTCGGAAAAATCGAGGAGCAAATGGGGAATGCCTAATAGTTTAAATTAAAATTATATATTCTTGCTTAATGTGTGAGGAATATGAATGGTAAGAGCAAGTGTACCTCTTTTACCTTCTTCTGCTAAACCTAGACAAGCTTCTTGTCATTCTTTGCAGTACCAACTGTTCGGTTTTTTTTTTCTAATTTAAAATCTTGTTTTTTTGGTGAATTTTTTGTTGTGGTGATCATTGGCTTACAAATCTTGCCCCACCGTAGATTTATCAAAAGTAAATTTTGTCCAACAACTTGTACTCTACTATCACTTCTTAGATTTCCACATCTTGTCTCAGAATTTTGCGCCATTTCTGGCAACATTTTATTGTCTATAGATGAACTCTCAGGCATCTCCAATTTTTGATAAATATTTGATAGACGTGGTGGACGTTGCCTCGTTTCTATTTTGAGCAGATCACACTATCGGACTTTTCATTCACGTTGCTTGATGCAAATGCTCCAACCGGTAAATATTTGGGTTAAAGGAGAGCATACCAATCGCCGAGGGCCCAGATTTATTATTAAAGGAGGTTTATTTCAAAACAATACAAAAAAATATGTCAAAATATGGTGCTCAAAAAAAGTTGGGACTGCCATGTCCATGCTGGGTGAAAGTAATGGACTGTATTGCTTGATTAGTAGTAAAAAAGTGATGCTTAACTCTTCAGCGACGGTGATCGTTGAGTGATCCAAAAAACATTTAACGCTATCCAAAATTAAAAGACAGGATCCAAGATCTTTGTACTTTGCAAAATGTTGAAGTGAAATCTGTAGCTTCTGATAATGTGTTATGTGCACCTTTTGTTCAAGTTGTTGGTCATCCTTGTCTTTACATAAGAGTGTGGTATCATCAGCATACTATATTACCTCACCAGAAATATGCTTGGGAAGAAAGATCCCATGTCTGATGTTCTGCAACTCACTTGTTTCACCATTTAGATGTACAGTTTGTTTTCGATCTTGAAGATAGGATCGCAATAATTTTGACGTTTGGGGTCACGGCTGCCACAGGATTCCAATTACTGAAGAAGGATGTCACTTTGTACACAATCAAATGCCTTACATTGATCATGTAATTATCTTCGTTTTTCATGGAGCCCCAAATTATATTTAAAACAGATAGGATAGCATTTATCAGAGCAACAATTTTGTGCTTTTTTTAAAAAGGTGATGAGGCGTGATAGGATGGCTGTTTCCAAGACTTTTTATAGTACAGGTAAAACAGAAATAGGCTTATAATGGGGGTTATAATGATCATAATGCCTTCGAGTGGTAGTGATGCCAAACTTCCTGATAGTAAACAATCAGTCCATTCTTGCTTCCACAAGAGACTATTGTGGCATTTTGTTCCACCATTTTAAGAAGAAGAAGAACAATTTGATAAGGATGGAAGATTTATTTATAATATCAAGGTCAGCCAAAATTTTGCACAGTTCTGCAAAGTGGTTATTCACTATAAACCTATTTTTTCAACATTGGCAGGCTTTATGCTTTAAGCCTTTCACCTTTTGAAGAAATTTGAAGATTTCAATTGAAAATTCCTTTAAGTCATAAGCCGTCAACCGATTAAATTTCTTCATCCAAATTGTTAGAAATAAGTTCTAAAACTTTCCACAAATTTTTCTGCCCTACTGTTAATACTATTTTCAAATTTACGACTCTTTCCAAAATTGTAGAAGCTTGCCAGGATTTTATATACACGCTAACAACTCGAACTACGAAAGCCTATTGATAGGAGAGGGTGGTGGTTTTTTCTATAATTACTCTAGTTAAAAGATCTACAATTCCAATTTATTGCAATGAACATAAAATTGTTGTCTCCTCAAAAAATTGTTTAAATTCTTTAATTTTTAACCCAATTTTCACGTACTTTTTCGATTATTTGGGCTTGAATATCATGAATGGCAATTTCGATTTTGTTTTCCAAAGTTTCGGCTCCCCACACAAAAATAGTTCAACGGGTTCAAATCACAGCTCCGAGGTAGCCAATTGACATCAGAATTTATGATTAATCGATTTTCAAAAACGTTACCCAAAAGTCTAATGGTTATGTTGACTGTGTAGCAAGCAGCGTCGTTCTGTTGAAACCAAACATCGTCCATGTCATCCTCCCAATTTTGGGAAACAAAAATTTGTTCAGTAACGGTCACCATTGACTCTAACGGCGACTCTTTGCTCATTTTTTGAAGAAAAATGCTCCCAAGTGATGCCAAAATTCGCACCAAACAGTCACTCGTATTGGGTGCATTGGCTTCTCAATGATAACGATAAAAATGCCAAGCGATCGTCAGCCCATTCCATTGGAGGAACCGAAAATTCATCGGATGGTCATGAAGCTTCAGTTCTTGGACAGATGGAACTTTGTAAGCCTTCATACCGAGGTCTTTATGCAAAATTTTCTACATAGAAGTGCGAGAAATGTTCAGAACGTTGAGAATGATGACGAGTTGATGTTGATGGATTTTCACGCACATTCTGAGCAACCACAACAATGTTTTTGGCTGAGCGCACTGGACAAGAATGTGAATGTGTGTCTGTGTCTTATTAGGATTTAATTTCAGTCCGCATCCTCGGAAGTATCCTCCCATTCTGGCAAGTTCAGTTGTTAAGATGGTTTGGGATGGTTTTTTTTCGGGATCTATTTTCACGCATATCAAATATAGAAATTAAATAATAATGAGTCGAGGACAGATCCTTGAGGCAGACCACCATTTAACGTTGTTGTTGAGGTTTTCCTTTTGTCCAATATGATATGATGTGAAGGTTTCCTACATGGGATTATCTGAATAAGATGGTGTCGCTGAGAGGTCTTTAAAAGCAGCTGGTTGACAACCTGCCTCAATGTAGGTCGTAAGTGACATTATCTGAGCTGTGCAACTTCTTTCTGGGCGAAACCCAGTCTGTTCTATTGGGATTGTCTCAAGTATGCTAAACCCAATCCTATAGTTTCAAGAAGCTTGTATAATGAGCTCAGTATGGCTATTGGTTGATGGGTTTTTGGATCGTTACTTAAGAATAACGACAAATTTTAGACTTTTTCATTTTAGACTTTTTCCCACCATGGCGTTTGTGAGAAACTGAGATGGCCGATTCTTTGCATATTTACCACAGTTAAGAAGGAGTTCAAGATGGATTATGCCAGATCCTGGTACTTTGCCGTTTTTTACAGCTTTAAGAGCCTTCAGTACGTCATCTTTGTTAAATGGGCCTTGACATTTTGTTATTAAACTTCCTTCCTAAAATGGTTTCTACGAACGTCAAAGAAATTCTGTAGTTTGATCAAAAAACACATTGGCTATCTGTCTTGCGATTCAGTTCGAACAGTTTTAATAAGGCAAGATGAAACTGCAATTGTAAATGCATTAGTTGTTGCTGTAGAATGGTGATATGCTTTTGAAAAAGAAGATGTAAAGCTGTAAAACTATGACGAAACTAACTTGAGTGATGATCCCGGTAAAAGCAAAGCGGAAAAAGCGAGAGGAGGATCAAAACGAGCAGAGAAAATTATGGACACATCAAAATCTTCAACATCGGTTATGCTTGGTGTGTCCGCCTCAGAAGTAACGTTACCTCCTTATGTAGTCTACAAAGCAGATCACATTTGGCACACCTGGACAGAACATCCTCCATGTGGGGCTAAGTATAATAGGAGTAAATCTGACTGGTTGGACCAGCATCTTTTTGAAGACTAGTTTTCTACAATTGCACTAGAGCTTTCAGTACGTTATTTTTGTTAAATGAGCCTTGATATTTTATTAAACATCCTTCCTAAGATGGTTTCTACAAACGTCAAGGAAATTCTGTAGTTTGATCAGAAAACACCCTGGCTATCTGCCTTGCGATTCATCTACATATCAGACAGAAATATCACAATTTTTTATGAAAAACCGTTTGTTTGTTTTCTTTTGTCAGGCTTTCTTGCGAACTTTGGTGTTCGAATCATAAACTTTGGCTTCCACTCCTTTATTTCTTTTTTTGATTCATCTCTACTGTTATTTGAGATCCCATAACAGTACTGAAAGTGCGAGAAATGTGATGAGTCGATGCTGATGGATTTTCACGTACATTCTGGGCAATAGCAGCAATAACGATCCAGTTTGATGAACTCGCTTCACGATTTGATCTACAAACTGAGTTGAAGGCCTTTCATAATTTATTCCAAATTTTCCACCACTTTGGAAGAAAGTTTTCAATATTTTCAATAGAGACGGCTGGTAGTTTAAATTCCAAACGTTAGATGGCCCACACTGTTCTCTCAAATGTTTTTCTAGATTAATCATCCGTAAAAGTTTAAAAGATTTAATCTAACTAAAGTTTTTCGACGATGTACTGGCCACCCATAAATGAACTTTTATCTCGCTTATGGTAGTGAAAACAATCATAAATATTTTAGCTAAAAACAACAATTCAAACTAAAATATATGACTTGTCATGTATCTCGCTTTAGAAAAGGCAATAAAATCGCTATCTCAAATTATAAATTAGACACAATATGTGTATTCAAAAATAACACTTTCCATTCACCCGAAATAATAAGACTATCATCTCCTAATAAAAACGAATATCCTCCTCATCCAGACGATTATCGCGATCATACGATTTGTGTACAAAATTCACTTGATTTACAACTCTCGTCTACCACCGACTAAACCGTTTTTAATCAAGAAGTTCGGTGAAACATATAAACTACTGTATGTATATTTATTTGTATACCTGTGAGCCAATATACGCTCCTCGAAATGAGCATTATTTCCGTGAAGTTTTAATTACGTGAGTAACCGTGGTCTAGCTTACGCTTTAATCCTAGCGGTAGATCAACTGGCGCCTGTCCCAAATAGCTGGTTCGTCTCGGCTGATGGTGTACAACACATATCCCTTTTCGGATGACATCATTTTGTCATCAAACCCCAATAAAAATAAACTTGTATTCGATGGTCAAGTGGTATAGATGAGCGTGAAAGCCTTCAGGTAGAGGCGCTACTCTTTTTTTGTTTTGGAGACACTTAAAAGGTATGTACGGTTGTATACGCGCAATAAAAGAATTTTTTCGGGGGAGGTAATATGCATCGTAGTAAAAGGATAAGTATTTATACGAGTAATAATTATGTAATAATATAATAAAGTAAGTGACAAAGTTTTTTAATTTTTAAATGAACTTCTTGAATCTGATTTAATATCAAACTTGTGGACACAATTATCCAATACAAAAATTATTCCTACTTCTTTTCTTGTTAATTTTTTGAAGATGATTTCAAAGCAGCTTTTATCCGTAAAATTTGACTATTCACTTTTAGATTGTGTCACATTCTATACTTTTGGCACCAATTAATGGTTTCGAAACAGCTTCTTATGTAGTCTACAAAGCAAACCACATTTGGCACACCTGGAGAGAATATGGTCCATATGGGACTAGGTATAACAGGAGTAAATCTGGCTGGTTTGACAGCATCTCTTTGAAGACTGGTTTTCTACAGTTGCACTAGTAGGTATACTTTAAAAATTACCTCAGGAAAGATATTAATAGGAGACAATTTAGGTTAACAAGTTATTACAGAATGTGAAGCCATTGACATCAAATTTATTTATCTGCCACCAAATAGTACCCACTTGGACGTCAATTGTTTCAAACCTATCAAAATAGTTTGGAAGGGTGATTTCAAAACATGGAGAAAAGCTCATAAGGGCGTTATTCGAAAGCATATTTTTCCAAACTGATTGAAAAGGGCTCTGGGAAGAAAGTGGGTTCTACCTCTGTGGATCACATAAAATCTGGTTTCAGAACAACTGGATTAGTGCCGTTAGATATAGACAGAAACTGTTGAATAAATTACGACAGTAGGTATATTGAGCCACAAGAGGCCAATGAAATGTTCTCAACGAAATTGTAATTGAGGTCAGATACCGAACGGTTGGAAAAGTTGTTAAGACGAAAAAATAATCAATATTGAACCAGGACAAAGTGTAAGTGCAGATGATCTGAGAGCAACTATAAGTCGGGCAAGCAGTTCTACGAAAACTTCACAAAAAAAGGGACCTTCACAGAGAACCAAAGAAAATAATGAGGGCGGTGAAACAGATGTAGAAATTGAGTTAGGACGAGAAATGGATCTAGACGAAAGTAGCGAAAGGAGCAGTAGAATTAATGAGGAGCATCAGGACTAAGTGGCATGTTTAATATCAGATTATATCTTGGATAAATTAACGAAATTTATCAATGATTGGAAGACAATAAGTGAGTACTGGCAACTAAAATAGTATTAACGCTTGATACTCCAAATAATCTTAGGCAAGATGAAAGAGCCAAGTTATTTATTAAGTTCTTCATTGAAAATGTCGAATTTTCGTTCGGGAATGCGAACTTCTTCAGGACAACTGTGACAAAGATATTAGTGAATAACGAAACAACATCGAAAGAAGCCAATACAAAGCCAGGTGGCAATTGAAAGTTGTTGATCTTTGTGGCAAATTCAAAATCTATCTCTGACCCTAAAACAAATATGGTCAGCAAAAACCCTGTCAATTATTTTGGCGACGTATTTCCCAAGACTCTGAGAGGGGCTATTAGCACAAGATATGATAGGTCTAAGAGGATTATCCTCTTTATGAACTTTGACTAGGCTATAATACTTAGGTGAAATAGAATTATATGCTTTGAGATCCTTGGCTTCTTCGTCGGTAACATGCCCTTTAGTCTTGAGTAAGTTAATTAAAAAGTTATTTCTCTCTATTTTGAGAGTCGGGTCTCTGGGAAGAACCTTGTAAGTAGTAAGATCAGAGAGAAGTTCAAGAGACTTGTGGTGATAAGTGATCAAGATATTAGGATTCTGCTTCAAAAACGAATTGAAAATGGTAATTAAATACGTGGCTTTAGCCCGGATTTTGTCTCTCTGAGAAACAAGGGCACTAAAAAGAATGTTCTAGTTCTGAGAGATATTTAAATAGGTTTAGGCAAGATGAAAGAGCCCAGTTATTTATTAAGTTCTTCATTGAAAATGTCGAATTTTCGTTCGGGAATGCGAACTTCTTCAGGATAACTGTCAAATAACAATAGAACATAAGAAATACAAAATAGAATGATAAGTGAGACTACTTACATAATAAATTGAACTTTTATATTAAATAATTAAATTATTCACAGCTGTGTAGATTTCAAAACCATACTTAAATGCAAAGACGTTGTATCCAGATTTTACCAATATTAAAAACAATATTCAATAACATCCAAAAAAACAGTTGCGTGGAGAGATTTAAAACGAAACAAGTTACAGTCAATTGTAAAAAAAATGCAAGGAATGAATACAATCAAGTATCAAAAGAGAATGACGAAATTTTAAATTGGTTTTCAACATCCTTCCTAAAATTAATTCGTAAAATTAATCGTACACAAAAAAAGAAAAAGAAATAGACTAAAATGATTACGATCTACAACATAAGTATATAACACGGACACAAATGGGAGTTTCTCGCTTATTTCACGAAAAATTTCCAAATTTGCCGCCTGTATCCCAAGGAACAATTAGCAAAATAGAAAAACAGTTTTGCGAGCTTGGTCATGTAAAACATATTAAAAAAGTAGCTGCCAATGCAGTAAGTGATGATACGAAATTGGATATTATGCTTGAGTTTCAAGAAAACCCACATAATTCTGGTCGAAAAGCAGCCCCACTGTTCAACATCAGCCACACATCAATTTTTCGAGTATTAAAGGAAAGTAAAATGCATCCCTATAAAATGATGCCAACTCAGGAGCTCATGGAAGACGATTTCGATAGGAGAACGTATTTTTGTGAACAGATGATGGCAATGTTAGATAACAATGTGATCCAATTAGAAGATATTTTATTTTCTGATGAGAGCACATTTACACTTCACGGCCATGTTAATCGTCAAAATTGCCGCTATTGGGCTAATAAGAATCCTCACTGAATGAGAGAGGAACATACGCAATATCCTGAAAAAGTTAATGTTTGGGCAGGAATTGTTGGAAATCACATCGTTCATTGATGGTAACTAGAATGGAGATAAATATTTAGAACTGCTCCAAAATAATGTCGTGCCAACTTTCGCAAACTTATATCTTAATCCAGCAAACCCACAAGTTCCTGCCAATACAGTATGGTTTCAGCAAGATGGAGCACCGCCCCATTTCCAAATCAATGTCCGGCAGTACCTGAACCAAATTCTTCCAAATCGGTGGATAGGGAGGCGCGGATCGATAGAATGGCCAGCACGATCTTCTGATCTGACGCCATTAGACTACTTTTTGTGGGGATATGTCAAAAGTCTGGTATACAAAACTAAACCCCTCAACTTAGATGACTTAAAAAGACTAATCACGCTTGCGATTAGATCAGTCACGCCTGAGATGTTGAGTAATGTTAGAAGACATTTCTATACCAGATTAGCATGTTGCCAAGACGTTCGCGGCGAGCATTTTGAGCATTTACTACATTGACATTAATGTTTTTTGTTTTTTTTTACATTATTAAGAAATAATCAGTATTACTTATTAGGTTTTTAGTGTAATGTAGCGAATTTGTGAAATAAAATAATTTTCTTTTTTTAATGTTAATTTTCGTAATAAATCTGAAAGCTCTTAATATTTCCGAAACAGTTGAAGATAGGTATGGGACATTGTACATGAATTATGTCTAGAAGTTTCCGAAGAACCCAAAAAATAAATAATATGCAGGGGTTTCCATTTAAAATAAGAAAGTTGATATTGGCCACATAACACACCTTGTATAATTTTTTTTTTGAAAAAAATGCGCATTTAAAAATACAAATCGACGTGTTCAAGCGTTTTTCCCAATACACCCTCATTTATTTGTTATCGAATTTATTCCATTTGGCTGTTCCACACTGTATACGATGACATTCAAAAGGATCATCATCAGGTGAAATCCTGTTCTTCCTGATGAGCCTAGGTTTTAAAAAATAACAAAAAAAGACAATTAGAGAGAGAATGCTCATCAACAACTTGCAACAGAAGAAAAAAGAAAAACTCAACTGTGACAATAGAAGGCATGTATTAAGACGACTTTACTCGCTGCTCGGACATCAGGATCGCAGTGACAGCCCGCTTAAATGTATGGAAAGATAATGATTTGGCCTGAAGAGACATGTGGTTCCATGTAACGGGTGTTTTTTTATAGCGGTATAGAACTTTAAAATGGAATAAAACAAAGATGAAGTTTTTAAATTGACATGAAATTTACCTACTTTATTCGAAAGATAATCTTCGGGCATTATAATTTAAATATGACTTCTGGCATATGACCGCTACAGCTGGCTCGGACGTAGTCTAATCTGGATGTCCAATTTTCGATGACTTTTTCCAACATTTGTGGCTGTATATCGGCAGTAACGCGTCGAATGTTGTTCTCCAAGTGGTTGGCTGTTGTCCAATTGATGAAGAAAAAGTCAGTAATCATGGCTCTATAGCGGTCACCATTGACTGTAACGTTCTGACCAGCATCGTTTTTAAAGAAGTACGGACCAATGTGGACCAATGATTCCACCAGCCCATAAAGCACAACAAACAGTCAGTTTTTCTGGATGTAACGATGTCTCAACATACACTTGAGGATTACCATCACTCCAAATACGGCAGTTTTGCTTATTGACGTATCCATTCAAACAAAAGTGAGCTTCATCGCTAAACAAAATTCGCTTATGAAAATCGGAATCAACGGCAATCTTGTTTGGGCCCATTCACTGAATCTACGCCTTGCTAGGTGATCGTGTGGCTTCAATTCTTGCACGATTTGGATTTTGTAAGCCCGCAAACCAAGATCTTTCCGCAAAATCTTCCATAAAGTGGATGGACACATATCCAATTCCTGTGCACGATGGCGGATAGACTGATTCGGCTCTTCTTCTACGCTACGCTCTACAGCAGCAATGACTTCTTCTGTACGCACTGTACGACATCTTTGTGGGCGCGTATTATCATTTAGAGTAAACGTGGTACGAAAACGTTCCATAGTTAATCGAATTAATTGCTCTGATGGACGATTATGTTGACCGTAAAATGGACGTAGTGCGAGATACGTATTTCGAACAGAACCATGATTTTCAAAATAAATTTGTACAATTTGGAAGCGTTGTTCAGGCGTCAGTCTATTCATGTTGAAATGCCAAACCAAACTAAACATAAATCACTTGACAGCTGTCAAAATGACCAGTTAAAAAAGTGTTGTTAAAGTTTTATACCTCTATAAAAAACACCTTTTATTTGCACAAACATACTTAAAGCCTCTTTTGAATTGCTGAGTAGAGTGACAAGGAACATCAATGAGATTCCTTCTGCGAATATTGATGTGCACATCAGTTCGAAATTTTCTCGACTAAATATTGAAAAATTGAAGTAGTAGAAAACCTAAACATTGTCAAAATCAAAAGTGTGGCCTATCTCTTCAGTATGTGCGCAAAGGGCGATGGATGCATGATTAAGTCTAATGTCTCTTTTGTGGTTGGTGATGCGACTAATAAGTCTCTGCCCGGTTTGACCTATGTAATAACCCTCACAGTCACGACAGTTGATTCTATAACCTCAAAACATATAGTTATATTTCACCTAAGTATTATGGCCTAGTCAAAGTTCATAAAGAGGGTAATCCTAATAGCCTCACTCAAAGTCTTGGGAAAATTGGGGACCATAATTGTTTTAGGGTCAGAGATAGTTTTGAATTGGCCACAAAGATCAAAAACTTTCAATTGCCACCTGGCTTTGTATTGGCTTCTTTTGATACTGTATCTTTATTCGCTAACATACTTCTAGACCTTGTGATTGATATTGCGTTTCAAATAGCCATTACATTAACTATAAATGAAATAGTAACTGAAAAACATGAACACTTCAAGTCGCCTCTTTTTGGTGGCGATTTGAAATGCTAACAAAAAAAATATAATTACCAAAATGCATAATCATAAGACGGAGTTTATAAATAATTTAATCCGTTTATTACATTCTAGATTTTAATATAATAAATTTTATTAATTTTTTCAATAATTATTTACGAAAGTTTAAAATCGTTTCAAGCAACCACCTTTTAGGGTACCTAACTGATCATGATCAGCGAGATCAAACGTCATTTTTCCGCGTACCAGAAAATACTGATTCCGTGAGAAGATACGAGGGAGCGTTATTATATTCGCGGAGTGAGCGGGTTGTAGGGGGGTGATTAGGCGCATTGGGGGCGTGGCCTGTGCAGCGACTCATAATTAGTATAAATACGAAGTTTGATTGTTATCAGACAGTTAGTCTTTGAGCTATCGTCAACCAAGTAACATAATCAGGAGTGAAAAGTGAAATATGGAAAAAATCGCGTGTTCGCGTGCATTTTTGGACCTCTGTAATGAAGACAAGGATGGTGGATTGAGTCGACGAAACTTGGGTTCATCATTATGAACCTGAATCCAAACAAGACTCCATGCAGTGGCATAAAAAGGGCACAGCACCTCCCAAGAAATTTAAAGTGTCACAATCAGCTGGGAAACTCATGGCAACGGTATTTTGGGACTCGGAAGGAATATTGTTGATTGATTATAAAGATAAAGGTGTTTCTATAACCGGAGAATATTACGCTTCAATATTAGAGCGACTAAAAGAAGCCATTAAAGAGAAAAGACGGGGAAAATTGACGAAAGGTGTGCTGCTTTTGCACGACAACGCGCCCGTCCACAGGAGCCGCGTTGCGTTAGCTGCCCTGCATAAGGTGGGCTTCGAAATTGTGAATCACCCAGCCTACAGCCCGGACCTGGCACCGAGTGATTATTACCTGTTTCCGAAAATGAAAAAAGAGCTGCGGGGTAAAAAATTTACTGCCGATGATGAAGTCAAGGAGGCAGTTTCGGCGTATTTTGCAGATAAAGAGAAATCGTTTTTTTATGAGGGTATAAATAAATTAATTGAAAGATATGAAAAATGTATCCGTCTTGCAGGTGAATATATTGAAAAAGAAAAATAATTTGGTTTTTTTATTTCCACCCCTTATCCCCCATTCCGCGAATATAAAAACGCTCCCTCGTACCATCCTCTCCAACACTTTGTGATTTGTGTAAGAGAAGTTATTATTTTAAATACGGCAGACTCGTTAATTAACCATGTCCAAAAAAAAATGGTCACCACTAGTGGACGATTTCCTCGTGTAGTAGTGCTGTTTAAGATTGACATCAACATCGAATGCGACCTGAACATTGTAACAAAAAAAAATTAATTTAATATATCAGGGTATCAATTCAGCACAATGTTAAGGAGAAGGAAGAAGAAATTAATAGTTCCCTTAGGAAAAAAAAATAATCATTGATGACTTGACTAGTTAATCCAGTGATAATTAGGATGGTTAGAAAGAGATAATTCAATAGAAAAGTGTCCAAATCTTGTACCTAAGCTTACAGTATACGAAATAATAAGAAAGCTGGTAATTCATTTCAATTGAAATTTAGGTCTTTAATCTAGATATATGCAATTCGCTATTAAAAAAAAAGAAACCTCCGATATTGAGCTATTAACACGATTACCTGTCTTACCACCAATTGCCAGAAATATGGTCGCACGGCAAGATAAGATATATTAAATGGATTTTCTACTGGATTAAAGATTACTCTCGTTTATTGGCGGTTTATTATCAACAATCCATTTACTCTTTCGATCGTAAATTGGACCAAATTAAAATTAATTAATTAAAAATCGATACCTAATTTACAACAACAATATTAAAATAAAACTAAATATCAAAGCACTAAATTGCAAAGTTACAACAAGATCGAAATGATAAAAAAGATTATGCGTGCATATAAAATACGTATGCATTATCCTTGCTATCTAAAAATTCCCTATCACACAACGAACACTATGTAAATGCGCGTAGATAGATAATTGATGGTGCGAGTTTTAGTTTTATTAATTACACGTATATAGTACGATCAGCGTCCACGTATAATAAATGCGGTAGGAGAAAGAGGAGAGGATGACAAAAAAGAGAAGAAGGAATTGAGCCCGAGAGACCAACCATCAGGACGAGTGCCTAATTGATACAATTTGAGCGGTGACAGCAGCGCGGCAGTGTGGAGCCTCGTACAGAAAGGGTTTCGATGTAATGTCGCGACCACCTGCCTCCCTCTCCCTCCTAAACTGAAGAGATCGGACGATTGCCTGTGCACCGTGCGCTCTATACGTGTATATTAAATACAGTGCATGATGATGCGTGGATCATTGTGTCCGACGATTCCGTTTCGCCCCGAATACTATGGGGAACCTTTTGCGTTACCGCTTATTTCCTTTTGCATTGCTTTTATTCGTTTTATATACGAGGGAGCGTTTTTATATTCGCGGAATGGGGGATAAAGGGTGGAAATAAAAAAACCAAATTATTTTTCTTTTACAATATATTCACCTGCAAGACGGATACATTTTTCACATCTTTCAATTAATTTATTTATACCCTCATAAAAAAATGATTTCTCTTTATCTGCAAAATACGCCGAAACTGCCTCCTTGACTGCATCATTGGCAGTAAATTTTTTACCCCGCAGCTCTTTTTTTATTTTCGGAAACAGGTAAGGTGGGTGATTCACAATTTCGAAGCCCACCTTATGCAGGGCAGCTAACGCAACGCGGCTCTTGTGGACGGGTGCGTTGTCGTCCAAAAGCAGCACACCTTTCGTCAATTTTCCCCGTCTTTTCTCTTTAATGCCTTCTTTTAGTCGCTCTAATATTCAAGCGTAATATTCTCCGGTTATAGAAACACCTTTATCTTTATAATCAATCAACAATATTCCTTCCGAGTCCCAAAATACCGTTGCCATGAGTTTCCCAGCTGATTGCGACACTTTAAATTTCTTGGGAGGTGCTGTGCCCTTTTTATGCCACTGCATGGAGTCTTGTTTGGACTCAGGTTCATAATGATGAACCCAAACTTCGTCTCCAGTAACAATTCGACTCAATACACCATCCTTGTCTTCATTACAGAGGTCCAATAATGCACGCGAACACTCTACGCGCTGTTGTTTTTGCGGCGGCGCCGGCGTGAGCATTCTCGGCACCCATCTTGTGCTGATCTTAGACATGCCAAGATGATCGTGTAGTATTTTAAAAATTGTTGTATCGGATACTCTAACCATTTCTGCGAGTTGTTTCTTCTTTAGTCGAACATCTTCAAGTACAATTTTTTCAACTTTTTGGATAAGTGCCTCAATGCTGCTGCCCGGCCTCGGGTCGGCTTCAAGGTCCATGGTTTTTCCTGGACAAGAGTCGCCGTAAACCAATGACATCTCATTCATTATGGTCGCGACTGATTTTCCTTGCCTGGTAAAGAACTTTATAACGGCACGATATTCGATTTTTTCCATATTTCACTTTTCACTCCTGATTATGTTACTTGGTTGACGATAGCTCAAAGGCTAATTGTCTAATAACAATGAAACTTCGTATTTATACTAATTATGAGTCGCTGCACAGGTCATGCCCCCAATGCGCTTAATCACCCCCCTACAACCCGTTCATTCCGCGAATATAAAAACGCTCCCTCGTAGATAGCGACATCTAATGTGATCTTTTCATATTATTATTGTCAGTTTTAGTCATTTCAACTTTGTTTTGTTCCAAATTGTTCAACCTTTTTTTTGAGCTCCGAGTATGTCAACTTTTGTGCCTACAATCATCATCGTATGCTGTATGAGGCTTGTGGAGAACATGCTCCAAATCATATTCGACTTGTTAATTTTAATTAAGACAGTTCAAAAGTGGTGCCTTTAATACAAGCGACAAATAACGTGAGGGAAAACTAGTAACGTTTAAATTGGCGACTTTATTGGACGAAGACTCAAGAGGAGCTTGCTCAATTTTTGGGAGCGGCTTGATAAGTCATTTCATTGCGTTCGAGGAACATGGGTATGATCCAGAAAAACAGAAATTGGGTTCCATATGAATTGAAACCAAGAAACATCGGAAGGCCTATATAGTGAAACTGATAATGGTAGAACATTGGGTCGATATTGCTTTGACAATATTTGGCATTTGGTAACCTACAAAATATTGGTGTATTATTTGTTTTAACAATTTGACCAATATTTGAAAATTTATCGTGGCATAATATTGGGACAATGTTGATATGATAATATTGGCGTCAGTTACTTTAAAACATAGTGACCCAATATTGGTAAAATAAATTTAATATTCGTCCAATGTATTTACAGTCCCTGCTCACTTTATGAGACTCACCTGTATAACTATGATACTTTTAGTTTTAACATGAATTCCGGGTGTAGTAGCTCTATGAAAATAACACTAAATGAGGATCAATGAACTTTTCATATATTTATTCTACAAAAACCATGAATACACATACATATGGATCAATATAATTCTTAAAACACTAATATTTTGTTAATCCGCCCTTAGCTACTCTTCTCGGCATGGTTTCTATGCAATTTTGTGCAATTTCTTTTAATGTATCATTATGGTGCCAGTGATATGTTATTCTCTCTATCAGCTGGGTTTTCATTGCTATATTTTCTCTGGCCAATTCTCTTTTCAGGCATTCCCAGACATTTTGAATTGGATTCACGTCTGGTGAGTTGCCAGGCGATATTAATTTTATTAATATTTTGTTCTTGCAAGAACATTGTGATTTTTTGGCAGTATAGTTCGGTGCTCCATCTTGTATGAACACCTTGCGATCACCGCCAAACGATTCTTACAACTGGGGGTCCAGCTTGTCTCTAAAACGCTCCGGTATTGATCCTGCCGCATGCTTCCCTCTACTACGTAAAGTCTTCTCATTCTCTTGGCACTGATCACTGACTAGATCACTACGGACGTGGGATGCTTTACTGTCCAGACTACACAAGCTATACTAAATTTTTCTATTGGACGTCCTCTTATGAAATGGGCTCTCGTCCATGATCTGCAAAGTCGCTTCATCACTGAAGCAAACTCGCTCATGTGCGAAAATAGATAATAAATGATTAAAATAGGATTAGATTTATGAACTTAATCTCTGCCAGTACTCAAGCAGCATATCTTTACGTAAATTGGGTCAGGCTAAACGTGGCTGGGTGTCATTTTGGGCTTTTAAATTGGCCTCCGACATTTGAAGCCCATCGAATACAAATTTCTTCTTACTTTAGCAACGGATCCAGAAAAACCTGCCTCCTGAAATAGTCCCTGTAGATCACTGTGGGATGCCCTTCTATTCTGCACAGCTAAATTCCTTAAAAATCGTTGCACCCTAGGGGTGACTAAGGGTTTTCTGCCACAATTACCACCCCCAGCAGCTGTAACGGGTCGGTTCTCTTGCCCTTTTTGGTTAAACGTTTGACAGAGAATTGCAATACCCCACATTTTTTAGCAATCTCTCGTTGGCTATATCCTGTGTTGCGAATTAATGCAATTACAGACGACTTTTGCTCTGTAGAAAGATCTTTACATTTACTCATCTGAAAAATTCCAATCGAAGACCTATTGACTAATTTCTTTGTTAAAACCTGAATAAAAATTATAGCTGATAGCTAAATATTGACATAAATACTTACCTTTGAACTTCTAACGAAAACTTTACAAAAATTAATTCGAACACCCTTAATTGTAATGTAATACACAACAACCGAAAACTAGGAAAATTGTAGGTTGCGAACAATTTTCATCATAATTCGCTATTATCGACCTAATTTTAAATCAAAGCAAGTACATTTGGTTAGGCAACCCTTAACATTTGAAAACGCAGCAATTCTTCAGGTGAGTCTAATAAAGTGAGCAGGGACTCACATCATCTTTCCAAAAAACTTATCTTTTCGTGCATCTGTTTTTTATGACATATCCCAACTTATTCAATTGTTCAGTTGACTTGAAGAGATATGTTTTAAGCTTTTTAACTAAGAATGAATCTGTCATTGGGAATTGAACGGTAATTTTTATATAGGGTGTTTCTGAATTGATACGAAAGATTTCAAAGGGTGATTCTTTAGCAAAAATTAAGGGGGGTCTTTCATATAACTATTTGTTCAACGCCCTTTTCCTTCCAAGTTACAGCCCCTTAAAATTAGGTAAAAAAAAATGTTTTTATTTAATTTATCCACTTTGGAAAAATTTAGAAGAATGAAACAATAAAACTATTTGTCATATGACTTCATATGACAGCAGCTTACTTGAGTTTTTTTAAATAAATAATAACCTCTTTGTGAATTTATGGGTAAAGAGTCTGAGCAGTATTTTATTTTTTTGTGATCAAACTAATAATTTTATGATAAAAAGTCAAGACATAAAAAAGTTGCAGATTGAGTCTGTCTTTTTAAATCAATTTTTAAAATAGGAAAATATAGGCGCATTAAAAAGTTCTGATGCAATATATTATAGGGGTTGTTTTTTCAGCCCCTTGTGATTACATTTTAGGGTAACAAAAATACTCAAAAACTGCCATTTTATTAGCATCAGTTATCTGCCAAATTTAATTCTTCTAAACTTTTCCAAAATGGATAATAATAAATAAAAACAATTTTTTTTACCTAATTTTAAAGGGCTGTAACTTGGAGGGAAAAGGGTGTTGAACAAAAAGTTATATGAAAGAAGAAATGAAGAATCACCCTTTGAAATCTTTCGTATCAATTCAGAAACACCCTGTATACCATGAATATTTTTACATTTTTAATTAAGGAATTTAATACAAAAATAATTGTTATCTTCAGTAATAATTGTACAAGAGAAAACATGTAAAGACTTTCGCAATTACTTCCTCACTTGCTTTAAAATTCTGATAAATACTATTCATACATCTGTTGCAAGAGCGCAAAAGACCACTTAAGATCCGGACTACCCTCTACAATAACGGACAAGAGATAAAGCGCCTGTAATCACCGTTATTAAAAAATGTCTGAACGGTTTAATGATTGTAGTATATCGGACATGCCTGACATAAGAGGAACATTTCATTAAACTCTATCTAAATGAATATTTC
This sequence comes from Holotrichia oblita, assembly GCA_023690525.1. NCBI lineage: Eukaryota > Metazoa > Arthropoda > Insecta > Coleoptera > Scarabaeidae > Holotrichia > Holotrichia oblita. The sequence goes on from CM043017.1 coordinate 188,036,756, forward strand.
CGATTAGTTCCTATCATGTAGCACTTTCGAAGCAGCCACGACAATCTTAATATTTCGATATTAGCAAATGATACTTGATTCCGAAATTGCCGCTACGCTTAATGCTATTGTAATCTGAAAAGATACAGTACTATATTTCGAAAGGACCAACATTTTTAATTAATGATGACGTCTTCTTGCTACTGTATCTTAAAAAAATTTTTTGTTTTAATTAGCGCTTTAATAATTCCGTTTTTATATTTAATTTTCCTCGTCTCCGCCAGATGTTGTCTTCATGTTGGATTTCATTGATGATGATTTCATTTGGTTCTTAACCTAAATCAATTATTATGCCCTGTGTTTGCTTTTTGCATTGATCGCATTCACTGTCACTGTCAACATTTCTCGTTCGACTTGAAACAACATATTAACTTGAATACCATTTCTAACGCTCCACGTAGAAAGTATCAACAGAAGTGACAATTTGAGAATTGATTCTTCTCTTTTCTTTTACCTTTCTAAAAATAAACAAATCTCAATATATTTATCAGAACCTCCTTGTACATCCTTTATATGTCCAAAAATAATCCATTATTGAAGGTAAATGTTCAAGAAAGGTCTCTAGGTCTCTCTGTTGTCTTGTCGAGGATGCCCTGTTGGAATCTTTTGTGAACTTAGTCGAGCTCTTGATTGTGTAAATCATAAAATTTTGTTCAAAAGACTTGATGACCCCCTCCTAGGTCAGAAATGATCTTAACTTAAACATATCTGTTAATTATTCTGATTTAACTAGAGCTTACGGCCTTTATCTTGATAGTAATCTTAACTGGAAATGTCACTCTCCTCATGTTATTCATAAATTAAATTCTTTATGCTATCTGTTTCGTGCACTTGGGCAAACATTAACAGCTTCCCAGCTGACTTGTATTTATCATTCCTATGTTGGGTTTCTAGATATGGAATTACTCTTTGGGGTAATTTTTACCATGGCTTATTAAATTCTAAGGACTTTTCGCTTCCAAATCGAAAAAATACCACGTCAAGTGGCTGGCTGAAAATAATGCTTTGAGGTGGTGGTAAAAATTAATATTCAATTTGATGTTTCTTATATTTTTTACTACATTTATAGACAAATGCCGTTTCAAATTATCATCAAGTGCCTTAAATAAAGGAAGGCAGTTTCACGGTGAAACCAGTCTATGTTCAAAACAGTTGATCTCCAGTAGACCTCCTTCCACTCACTCGGGATATAAATACATATATTTGTTTGTGGTGGTAATGTTACCTCGTCTGATGCTACTGCAAACGTGTCCAATGATGAATCAACACCAATTATTAGTTTATTCTAATTGATTATATTACTTGCTGAAACATTTATTTTTCTATAAACTGGTATCTATAACTAAGTGCCACAAGTGTAGCTTCAACAACTGTTAATTCTTCATTTCTATTTAAAGTTGCAGGTTGCAGGCCAAATTATTAGAGCCACAGTATAAAATTGGCATTTTTGGCTTTTGTGCAAGAATCGACTGCCTGGGCACCTAACTTAGCATGCTTTCTCTGCAGTTTTCTTTAATTGTTTCACTTCTATGCCACACTTCTATTAAGCCCTCGATCAGCCGACGCTTGGTGGTGATAATTTCTTTCTTCATCAACTTCAATTTTCAATTGGGTTGAGGTTTAGTGAATTGCCAGGCCAGTCAAGCATACCTTCATGTGGTTGTCAGAAAGGAATTTCCACAATTTCTGGATCTGAGCAAACATTTTTATTTGCAGTACTCTCAAACACTGGTCCTGTCTCATCGTTTCTTCGACGATAAGACAGGTTCCTTGAGTGCTGATGATGATGCTGAGATACGTTCGTCCTTATATTTTTTCCTGAGCTTCTCACAAATCCAGCTCTATCTACGAGGATCTTCACGGTCGATTCGCCCAAAAACCAGACCTGGAATATTTTGTTATTTTAGAATTCAAGACAAACTGATAAATTGTAAGGTGCACGAGGAACTGAGAGAGAACTGTCCAATCCTTATGATCTTTGACCATGACATGACATTGTAGTCTTTTTTTCTTCATGGCTGAGGTGAGCAGAGGCTTGATATGGTATTGGGCATGGGAGACCGTGGAGGAGCGTGAGTAATACAACACTTGTCTATATTCAACTTTAATTTGGAATCTTCACACCATTTCACCAACGTGTCAAGGTTGTGCTGAAGCGTAATTGAGTCATCGTCAGAAGTAATTTCCGAATAAATTTTTATGTGATCAGCAAACGCAAGTATGGGACAATCAATTTTGAGTAGTAAGTCGTTAAGGAAAAGAACAAACAACAAGGGGCCAGGGGGTACCCTTGAGGTACTCCAGATGTGGGGACAAAGACATTTGAATGATAACCATTGTACGCCACGTAATATGGCCGTTGACATAGGTAAGATCGTACAAGATTTATACACGAAGGTACCAAACCATATGCAGATAATTTCGACAATAATATTTCGTGATCAATCAACTCAAATGCTTTAGTTAAATCGATGTACATTACATCTATCCGACCACGCCTATCTAGAGTTACACCAAGAAATTGTGCAATTGTTGCCAAGTTGGTAATAGTAGATCTACCGGGAAGAAAACCATGCTGATGAGGTGAAATTAAAGAACTCGTACCAGCGTAAACATTGCGATACAGTACTTTCTCATACACGTCAGCGAAGTTAGATATAATGGAAATTGGTCTGTAATTAGCTAACAATGACGAATCATCTTTTTTGTGTACTGGCACAATTTTTGTTTTTTTCCATCTTTCAGGAAATGTAGATACATGATGAAATAGAGAGATTGATAATAATTTTTAAAGGAAAGGCAAACACATACCTACAATCACGAATAACAAAACTGGGAAGTAAATCATCCCCTGCAGTGAGTTTATTAGGGAACGTAGCCATTAGTTGAATAAGCTCATCGTCGTGTACTAGTGAAAGAAATTGCGGCAAGGAGCTATGCGAATTTTCAGTGTAAGTAGCAGTAGCATTCCGGGAATATACAGAAGAGAACTTGGAAGCGAAAGCATTAACGATAATGTTGGGATCCATAAGATCACTTCCATCATCATCTCTAAGGTTGCCCGGTATTCTAGTAGAGCGCCGCTTACTCCGCAGAAAACTCCAGATGGTAGAGGAGTTTGTGGTAATTGACTGTTCCATATCAGCTAGATAGGAAGTATACCGTTCATGTATTTGCACTTTAACCAATGCTCTAAGACGCTTGAATTCATTGTGGTATGTTATATTTTTAGTTTTCAACCATTTTTTACGGTAGTGCTCTTTAGTTTTCAGATTACCAATAATTTCAGATGAGAACCACGGCGGAAACTTGGAAGTCTTTTGGAGTGTATGTGGGACATATTGATCAAGGATGGAGTATAAGGAGTCATAAAAATCATCAAGTGCTTTATTAACATCTGTATGAGTAGATAAAAAGGACCAATCATAATCCAGCAAACGATTATAAAGCGACACAAAGTTAGCTCTCCGAAAATTTATTAGCCGAGGGGAAACATACTGGCGATGAGCGATTCATGACGGAGAAACTAATTTCAAGACTAGGATGGTAAAGGTCTTCGTCCACTATAGGATTGTCTGATCTTACTACTTCGAAATTGCAATCAAGATTCGAAAATACCAAATCGAGCATGCCATTGTAGTCATTATAAATTGTATTATGTTGTTTAGCACCTAGTACAGATATAAAGTTATGAAATAACAATACAATAATAAACATACAATCAATTTTTTTCTCAACTATGGTGTTTAATGCTTTCAGTTTAAGTTTAGGAATACTTCAGAAACACACGAACCTACATACCATACATACATATATACAGCGCGACACAAAAGTAATACTACACGAAAATGCCATCTTTACAAAATCTGATAATTACGTACAGACTTTCACTATATAAATTTCAAAATTAGTCGCTCTCATTTTCTTCTTCGATGGAAAATTCAATAGGTTCACGAAAAGATGGTTCTAACAAGAGACACATTACTTCTTTACCAAGAGCACTTGTATTATATCCACGAGAAAGTCTATTCTTCTGAGAAATTGAAGATATCCAAGGGTCTGAAGTATACAGAAGTGTATTTAGCAAATCTGCCATGGTTTGTTTTCGAGAAAATTTCCTTGTATGGAACTCTCTATAATTTCTAAAATCTTTATTTCTTGCCTCTAGTGCTTCTTCCGAAAACATTCCTATTGGTAAAACAGAGGATTGAATTATGTCTGCACCGTGGATAAGTAATTTATGTACACTCGAGGGCATATTGTACCAAGAATATAAATGAACATATCTTTCCGCAGTTGCTTTTGTATAGTTCCTAAATGCTTGAACATCAACAGCGTATCCACAAGAAATTGTCTGCAGTATGACATTGAACCGTTTAATTAATTCTTCATCAATACCTGTAATAGAAGATGCAATAGCGGGGTTTTCAAAAAAGCGAGTAGCAGTATTGCCATCATTCGTGGTACCATATCCAGGTTTTGGTATATCTACCAATAATCCCATTCTTAGTTTCAGTTCACGTTGAATAAGCTTTTTCCTTTCAGCCAGTGTTTGTTGATCTTGATCGCCCCGTATTTGCCACTTTTTTATATCCAAACGATAAGCGATATGAAGAAGACACTCAAAGCACCTTATCCAAGCATGCAACGTAGACAATCCATATTCATACTTGGTACTATCAATAGATTGTTGCTGGATTGCTTCCAAATTATTCATATTCTTTGGAGTTACTCCGCAAATTCCACATGATTGAGCTGACGTGTTAGCGATAATACCAAACGTTTTTCCGTCAATCATTGTTAATTTGAAGGAAGAACTCACAACAATTTGCTGACCCGCGATAGAAATGTTTGTAGGTATTAAAGCTTGTAATTGTTCTTCTATATTTTGTATTTCTCGCCTAGTTAATACTGCAGTTTCTTTTTCGAAGAGAAGTTTAATTGACCTGCAAAATCTAGTAGACGATGGCTTTGGATTGCACCATATAATAGCTTTAGTTTTATTCGCTTGCAGTTGTAGAGGAACTGTACATACTGCGAATAGATTGGAATTGGAGTTTTTTTACCAGCATCGTCTGTAAATACTTGCTTATATGTAGAGTGGCCCGAGCTTCCATCACATCCCCACTTGAAAGATAGTGTTAAACCCTCTAACAGATCATTAATTTGCTGTAGTAATACTTCCTCTTGATTTATTACTAGTCTGTTGATTGTATGATCAACAAGAGCTTGCATTTTAACTTCAGCTGTCGTTTCCGTAATAATAATGGATTCAATGTCGGGGTAACAGTCTTTCTTTGCTTTTAGGATCAAATCGTATGGAGGATATATATTTGCCTGGCGTATTTTTGCCCCAGATTGCATTAACATATACGTATGTTTAGTAAACCGTCCGTCAATATACAGCGCTAATGCTTCCTCTGAAGTGTATTTAACAGGGTCCATGTGCGGAGATTTCCACGATTTTTTAATTTTAGTAGCCCTTTTTGGTGATGTATTACAAGCTTCCTGGACTATACTTGCCGCGTCCCATCTTCCGGCCAAACGCAAACTTGTTTGAGTTGCGAAGGTTAGTTCCTCTTGAGAATAGTTTTCTAATAGCGGTTGAACTTTTCGCTTTTTTGAAGATGACGCCAATTCTTTAAATTGCTTTGGCGGTCGTCCCTGTTTAAGACCAGATGGTCCTGCTACTGGTTCCACTACCTCTTGATGAAGAAAAAATGTAATATCTTCATTCAACCATTTATGTTCATGCGACAGAAATTTATTGATTGAACGCTTACACTCGAACCATTTCTGGGAAACTTTGCTATTGAAATTATTTATTTTTTGTTTAATAGAAGCATTCTGATCTTCATTCTCTCTATTAATTCCCACTTTGTCCCAAACATATGTCACCACAGCCGCATTCTTCGCACTCAAAGTCTTCTCTTTACGCCAAATATCAAACAGTACTTTCCGGCGTAATGACACAGTGTCTGAAATAATTCAAATTTTACTTTAGTTGCAATTTAGTGCAATTTATTTTTTGTGCAGTACATTAATAATAGCCCATTTTCTTTATTAAAAAAAAAGTCGACTCGAATATCCGCGGATATATAACTACATACGTGTATTTGATCCATCAACAGAAAATATTATTTTTTGATTTAACTCTTAGGCCTCATATGTGGTTTTGAAGTACATTTCAGGAATTGTTACAGTTTTCATACGTGTTTAGTCTTGATCAGAAACTATCACTCTTGTTTGGACACCTTTATCTGTCCTATCATTTCAAATTTTCTTCGCTCAGTTCTGTACCTGATGATTGATTTCTTTGCGACTAGAAATATGTTTGTTTACAGCGATTCCATTGACAGTAACACTAACTATTTATATTGAATCAACAATTGTTTTCTTGGCTGATATGTTATGGACTTTATAATAATTAAATCGTAACATTCTACTGTCTTAATTATAATTTTAAATGAATACATTTATTTATACATGATTATGCGTGTATATTTGATGAAATTCCGAACATTATTCCAACACGAAAAAGGCAATGTATGTAATTTCTATTACGCATATTATTTATAAATCAGATACTCGAGTTTACCTTCGGTTTTGCCATTTAGTGCACTATAAAAATCCTAGCACAAGTCTCTAATGTACGTTGTACATACGTAGAACGGGACCGTATAATAGGCATTCACGTATGAGCCATAAAATATACATCAGATAAAAAAAAATGTTACAAAATACAGTGTACTTATAGGTGGAATATGTGGCGTACGCTAGTAAAATCAGAATTTATGCAGCTATAAACTTGTCACGTATTTTCTGATTGCTTTCGGATTTCAAGTAGGTTTTCCTCTAAGCGTTTCAAAAAGAAGTTCCCTCGTCGTATATATATGCCTACACTCGTAGAAACGTTGGAATTCTCGCGAGTACGCGTTAGTTATTACAATTTTCATAAATAAAATGATCATTCGTTGGTTGATTTCGTCTTTTTTTTTCTTTCAAAACGTCCTGACATCATCAGCGTATTTACATCCACTGGTCTTGTAAATTTGTTTATTGCAGCTGCAAATTTAGAAACGGTAAATATGTGATATAGTTTTAAGTTAGATAAATAATTATCTTACAGTTTACTTGGAACGAGATAATAATACAAGCTAATTCGAAGTGAAGAAGATTCATCAAAACACATATCATCAGCATATAGTGTCAAACAAACATCTGACAGAAATAGCACAATGTTATTAATAAAAATGCTGAATAATACAGGACCCAGCAAGGAGCCCTGAGGCACGCCGCTGCTCGCTGGCACGCAATGAGACCTCGCTGCCTGGATCTGACCATTCGAGTTCCTGAATCGTATTGTTACAAATTGTAATCTACCGCGCAGATACGATGAAAACCATTGTGCAGTTAACACCCCTGATACCAGCATAAGACTGCAACTTACTCATTAGTTTTTGGTGGTGAATACAGTCAAAAGCTTTCTGTAGATCGCAGAAAATGCCGACTGGAGATTGCCGATGCTCGAGCACATGACCATGAAACTCTACTAATGCTGTGGATGTAGATTTGCCCGCTCTAAAACCGTGCTGACACTTTGTAACGATTTCATACTTGTTTAAGAAAGAGTTGAGTCTATATCTAGTTGGCCTATAATTAGACATATCATAGATATCACCTTTCTTATGTATAGGAATAACAGAGGCAGTCTTAAGCACATCAGGAAATATCCCCTCTTTCAACGAGATGTTAACCAAGTATATTAAAATGTGTAGGAGATGTTCTTCTTTAATTTTCCATCAATGGCAGACACCTCATCTGATGTAAAAGCAAAGAGGAACATTGTATGTCGATTGGTCGGTATTTTGTTGGATATATCTCTGTCAGGAATTCGCGACATCAATTGATGACTGAAAGAAATTGTTAAAGGTTTCCGCAATCATTTGAGGATTCTGAAGTACTGTGTCGTTTACTACTAACTTGATATTTTCATGAGGTTTTGTGAACTTTGTAGCATGTTTGATTATATTCCATATTGCTTTAGCCTTGTTGCTGGAATTATTAATACAATCACTGTTATAATTAATTCTGGAGCTGTTAACCAATCGCTTGTGACGTAATTTAAGAGATTTAAGGTCTTTGCAGAATAAATAAATCATGCAGTAATGTGCTATTAGATGTCCTGATAGTTTGATCTATCCAGGGTGCAGCCTTATGTCTAGTGACCCCCAAGATACGACAGGGAAATGCGTTTTCATAGTGGTACCTAATTTATCGTTCACATTGATTGCATCGGCCCAGTCTTCGTTAATTAGAAAATAGTCGAAATTTTCCTTATTTTGTCTTGACAATATTCGTTTCTCCAAATAAACAGAACTATCTTGATTCGTTACATATTTTTGTTGTATTTTCAAATTTATGAAGCGGTGATCAGAAATGTAAATGTCTATGATTGTTACCCATAAGTCCCCTATAATATTTGAAAAGACATTATCGATGAGGGTGCGTGAATGACTAGAAACTCTTGTGCATTTATTTGTGGTTTTAAAAAGGCCAAATGTTGCCATGAGATTAATAAATGTTTGGCTGTTCATTGGATACAGTTTTCAAGTCAATATTGAAATCTCCGCATATGAAGAATATTTGATCCTATATGAAAAGTTCATCTAGGAGACACGATAATAAATGAAAAAAAGAATCAGAAGAATTAGATTTTGGTTGCCTGTATATAAGTTAATGATAGTGAATTTCTTATAATTAATCAAACATTGAGCACGGCAAACTTCGAAATTATCTTAAGATTTGCAAGCACATGCATTTTTTTTTTCCTCCAGACCCGTCCGATCTATAGTCACCGGTAGGCACCGCAGCCATCAGGCTTATTGTGCCACATCTGTTTGTTCAAGTCACCCACTCTAGCACGGTAGTCCCCTTCACTAACCTGTACAGGTCCCTAACCGAGTGGGTAAAGTATATTTCTGGGTCTCCTTTCGGTATCCCAAATAGATTCTGCCTTCTGCGATCTAGTGCCTCGCAGTCGCGTAGTATGTGATCGGCTGTCTCCGGTTCTATCCCACAAAGTCTACACTTTGTGTCCCCGTCAAACGCTCCGATTCTGTGTAGGTGTTCTTTCACCGCAGCATGTCCGGTCATTAGTTCCGTTACGATGCAGAGCTGTTTCCTACTAAGATGTAGTAGTTCTCCTGTCCAAATGTTGGTTCCAGGTAAGTTTGGAGTCTAATGTTACTCCAAGGTACTTTACCTCCCCCACCATCTCTATGGTAACCCCCTTCAACGTAACCGGATTTAGGCCATCCTGCTTTCGTCGGCGGGTAAAGGCCACAATGTTGGTCTTATCAACACTGATACTCAGTCCCGCGAACTCCGTCCATCTACTAACCATGTTCAGAGTCTCTTGCAGTCGATCTCCGACCGTGATGTTGTGCCTGCCTCGCGCTATAATGACCAGGTCATCCGCGTAAGCCAGTACCCTGTGACCGTGATCGTTAGCACATGCATTACTAAAGACGCTATGATTTATAGCATAATCTGTTTTAAATTTATTGTTACTCTGTATACAATTAATACACCTAAAGTCTATTGTTTTGCAGTCTTTAGATAAGTGATCTTCAGAGCAATTAGGACACTTCGATGGAAATGTGCAGTTCCTAGCAAAATGACCAAACTTACAGCAGTTAAAACAGCGAATAATATGGAATGATTCACGAACACCACACCTTTTTCATCCTACATACAAAGATCGCCTGTTCATAATTTCACAAAATGTGATGTGAGGGTCCACTTCCACTACAACACTTGACAGAAGTTCGCACAACTTTTAAAATCATAATTTATTCTGAAGAACTAATTTATCACAAAATTGTTCGTTTCCAACTAGATCATCAGTATTCACATCGTAGATCGCTATTTTCGGATTTAATCGACGTGGAACAGTGGCACTAAAGTCGTTTCCCATTTTGTATAATAAATACCTAATTCTTCGGTAATAAACACAACATAAAATAAACTTTTTAAAAGTACAGGTAGCCATCACACATGACATTAAATTTATCAAAGGCAATTGAAAACACAATTTTTTGTGCAACTCTAGCAGTACCTCCGTGGAATGCTGGAGCAGGTAGTTTCAGTACTACATCCTCCTTAGGTACATGGTATTTTTCAGCTATTTCAGGAAATATAAATTTCTCACCTTTCCGGCGCAAATACGACACAGAATACTCGTTTGCTTCCACAGATTCTACCAGTGCAACGTAATGCAATAGTTTCTTTTTCGTGCAAAACTTGATCAAAATATAGTCCCCAATGTCAATTTCAGTTGGGTAAAATTCTGCAACGGATTGATTTTCTTCATCCACATTGTCGTGCTATGTCATATTTTCAGTGTCGCTTTCTTCTTGGTAAGAAATGCTGTTACTATGCCATGAGGAGTCGGCCACTTCAGTAACTTTTTTTTTGGTTGCTTTGTTGTTTTTTGTAAAGCTTCTTTCTGCTTAATTTTATTTAAATATTCAAAGCTAGTTAAAACAGCACAATTCGAATCAATCTTCCTCCTTCTTTTAATATCAGGATTTGTTTTGTTAATCTTTTATAACAAAATGTGCTCAAATGAAGTAGATTATTGTTGCTCAACATCATTATGTTCGTTATTACTTCTCTCGTTATTTTGTTGATTACTGCTTATTTATTCTTGTTCAATTACCTGTTCTTTCTTGTAGGTTCAAGTGAAAAAAACCTAGCGAATAAGGAGTTTGGGCCCTTTCATTGTATTTTTGCAGTTGGATTACATTTAGACGCTCTATAGGATATTTTTCCTTGCAGCAAGGAAATATTCCAGTGCATTCGAAAGGCTTTTTTATGACAGTGTCTGTAATGCCTTCATACCATAACTCTCAGATCATATCAGCAAATTCATTTTTTGTGAGCTTCCTTTTGGTTTAATCGCTGTCATTCTGCAAGCTTTTTGTTTCACTTCAGCTTCATTGGTCCAAAGGCCTGTAAAATATCAGTCGTATGCGGAGGTAATTTAAACAAGGTGATGTTATTTTGTATGGCTAGATCAATGGTTCCTCTATCTAGATGTGAGACGTGACAGGTTCCTTCCAAGTCGTTCGATCCCTTCCATGAACTCCATAAGTTCTGCTCTTGATATATAATTAGCGGAGGTAATAATATCCCACTGGCAGAAATTCAAGCCATTGTTGTTATATTTTCTTTACCTTCTATGCTTCTATGAACCTTTTCACCCACTGCAGCAACTCCCTTAACTCTCCCTGCATCCAAATTGAAGGCTGTCTCGTCCAAGTTAAATATATGTTCATCATAGAAGGATTATATAACAAACGGGTCGCTAGTAGCTGTTCTCCTACACTTTTCCAACTGTTTCATTTTTTTTTTTGGCTAAGCCGGTTTCTTTTACAAAACATATGAAACCAATCGTCGCCAGGCTTGCCACCTTTAAAAACAGTTGTTAAATTATTTTCGTTTAATAGATCTTCCACTTATATTTTTTCTCCTAAAGGAGCTATTACCTTATTCTTGCGTTTCATTATCCCTGTACTGCTTTGAGCTTAGATTTTTTGACGGTTATATCGAACGGGTTGGCTACCTAGAGTTGTGGCAGAGGACAAGGGGACGGTGACATATTTTTCAGAGAATTGAATCCCGATCTAGTTACCATTAGCTGTTGGAGGAGCAAATTGATTAACAGGGCGCCATTATAAACAGTGTAACAAGGTCATTGAACACGATTACACACACATAAAAATGACGCAGCAAGAGTTGCAGTCGCAATCGTACAAGCGATATAGCTTAAGAAGTCGCCGCAAGAAACTGCAAGTTTTCTTTATCCGCACAGGAATGAAATTGAACTTTAACAAGGAAGTATCGACTTGCACTAATTAGAAGTTGCAAATCGATATTACAGCAATAAATCATAATAGGTTCTTTTTTCCTTTTTAAAACGTTACTATATTTTCTACCCTTTTTTTATACGAAACCTCCGAAGGGGGAAAAAAAAAATAAGTTAATCCAGAAACAAGAACATAAATTGGTAAAAACCATCGGCGCCTGTACATCGTCAGAAAAACCGATCGGGACTGTTTCTTCTAGTATCAAAGTGAGCACCGACACCAGTCGCGATAAACAAAACACGTCTGTAAAGGTAACCGTCTTAAGGACGACGATCCGATTCCTTAACGGAGCACACCCAGCCAACTCTTCAAGCACTTGGACCGAACGGAGACAGTGTTTTATTGACAAGTGAGTGTTCCACGGCCGCCGTTGATGTTTCATTCTCACCGCCTATGCACCGTAGCGCCCACGCCACGCACACATCCTATACATATATGTAGATATATATAAAAAATCAGTATACGTAGAGGAGAAAATGGAATTTCTTTCCAGAGGCCCGCACTGTATTATCGAAAGAAGAGATGGATGAATGGGGAAAAGCGACTTAACTGTTCTTTTTCGTGAATGCTGTGCGTGTGAGAACGTAGTTATTTTATTTTTTTTTGTTTCGATCGGTTCTGCGGCTAAAGTGGAGAGATATTGATAATTTATTACGAACCCATTATGGTTAATTAAATATTTAATACTGTAATAAATCTTGGGACGGCTATGCGTTTCTCGGAAATAACCACTTTGTGTAATATTAATATGTTGGGCGTTGGGATAAATATGAAAAGTTAGTAGTTTGTACAAATTATAAACCGAAGAGGTGTTAGTTTTGTAGTATTAGGTTGGTACTGCTGATAACATGAAGCTAGTCATCTTTTGGAATGCTATCGAAAAAAAAAAGAAGAATTACTTCTGAATCTATCTCATTCTCCCTCGTAAAACGTCGACTACACAAATGTTTCTTTACTTTAAATAAGAACCAGAAATCTCTGATTGGCATCTATTATTCTTAAGTCAGAACTGTACTGTCAACAATTGAAGCGATCGCCCAATTTTGGTCAATAGGAGAGGAATTGTGTTCCATTAGGACACACACACATCGACAGTGACTGGCCAGAAGCTCCGGGAGCTTGGTTGGGAAATTCTTATGCATCCACCTTATAGTTCGGACCTAGCACCAAATGATTACCATTTGTTCCTGTCTGTGCCGAACAATTTTGCTCGCTTCAAGAGAAGCTTGTGAAAATTGACTGCCTCAATTTTTTGCCAATAGAGACGTGGGCTTCTGAGATGAGAGAGGTATTATGGAATTACCCTCAAAATGGGAACAAGTTGTTGAGCTAAATTTGATCATTCTAACTATTGTAATTAAAGCCTTCAAAACTGAAAGCGCTGTTCTAGTTGCTCTGAAGCATTTTATGACATTGTCATGATATTAAAAACATGGCTTGATGATTCAATTAGTTCAGAGGAATTTTTTTCCAAACTGTTATAATGTGGTACTCTTTATTTGTCCTGTAATTAGTACCTGTTGGGCAATAAACGTATATTATTATAGTTTCTACGACCAACCATTACATATGAAGCATCATCCTGGTCCAGCCTGGCAAAGACTCACCTAAACTGGCAAAATTAAATCCTAAGAATGATCACAGCATCATTCCGTCAAACGAACAACAGCGTAATGACCACCAAGTCGCTTCCATTAAGGATTATTTAACATCACACTGGTAAAAAAAGTCGCTGAGCAGAATCATATCTTGTCCAGACTGGATTCGCACGGACCACCACCCAAATTAAGGATCAGAAGAGCGCTGAGCATCGTAAACAAGTAGAAAACCGAAATCACTTGTAGAAGCAACATATAGGGGATCACAACCCCTATCTACGCGACAACATCCAGGGCATAAAGGGCTTCTCCCAGAGACTATAGGGCTTAAGGATGAAAAATTCAACAGTAAAAAATCTTCTCTTGAATCATTGTCGTCGTCCACGGAATCAGTGTCAAGCGAAACTGCTTTGTTTTATGTTTATTATTTATTACATATCATTAACGTACAAATCATTCAACGTCTGTTTATTCGCCTGTCATTATTTTATCGCAATTTTTAAATTACTAATAGAAGAATCAAACTTTAAAGCAGTAGTATCATCCAGTATTCAAGGTCATTAATATACATAGATCAAAAACAAGCAAAGGTCGAGAAAGGAACCTTGCGGTACACCATGTCTATTACACTGCACTATTACTGTACAGTAGAAACAAAAAAAAATGCCTATAATAGACGCTCATGGTATATTGTTGGAATTCACCCTGCGAATGAATGCAATGAAAATGGATCAAGCAATAGAAGGGGAGCACGTGGTTTCGACCTTCCAAGTCTCGTCAGCGCAATTACGAATGCAAGATCTAATTTCATCTACACTACAACATGCAGAGCATAGAAGGCCTCTTCCAGAGACTATAGGGCTTAAAGGATGGAAAATCTAAACGTAGAAAAGATAAGTGGATCACTGTCGACGTCCAAGAAAGCAGTTCGTTCGAACGTTATGGGCTCGTGATAGGTTCATAAATAAGAACCCTGCCTTTTCATTTTTATTCAGTCGCAATATCACTTCCTGAAGCAACTGGAAGATGGCCCTAGTTGTACTCTACCTGTGTTTTGTGTATCCATTCTGTTTTGCAGTTAAAATATTTTATTTTTGTCTGGTGTCTTTCTAGTAGGGGTCGTTCTTGAAAATTTCAAAATCTTGTCTTGATTTCAAGACAAGATTAAGACAAGAAGTAATTTTAGATGTCAAGACAGGACAAGAAATTTTATGTCCAAGAAAACAAGAACTCTTGAAATATCTTGACTAACAAAGAAAAGGCTAAAACGTATTTATTTGTGAAAAAGGTAACATATTTCAACACAACATAACATATTTTAATTTATTGAACACATTTTTTGTTAGAACGATTCACAAAAATGTAAATTCAAAATAATAAATGATAATGCTGTTGAAACTAAAGTTGCAAACTAGATTTTAAATATAAAATTTGACACATTTTTGAATCGGAATTCATAAGCAATGAATTAAGACACATAAGACTTCTTATGGAGTCAACGCCTAGTCAATTTCTTGGCTTTGTTACTGTTAAAGCTGCTCTAGAAAATAGCCTTTTCGCAGGTACAGATGTTGCTGACGTTCAAGGGAAAATCCTTGACCATAACCATTGACCATTGATAACAACCTAGGTAGCAAGATGACGTCAATTTGTCGCCATCTATAGGTCAGTAGCGACGTCAACTGTACGTCCTATATGACGCATATATGACGTCATAATGACTATTTTAATGTCACCGCCAAATGACGCCAGTACCACGTCACCACAATGCTATAAATATGACCAACGTTATGCATTATGAACATCTAGGTTACTGGGCTACTTTTACAATCTTAATAAAATTAAAAGTTTACTTCAGATTTCACTTTTTCTATATATAACGTTACGTCACATGTATCACTAAATAAATACGGTTAAATGACGTTATTTGTCTAATGTCTAAACGATATCTCTGAAAGTACGTTAAAAGTACGTCATTATTTGGTTAGATGACGTCAATGACGAAATATGACCTACAAATGACGTCAAAATTACGCCAGCTTGCTACCTGGGAAGGGGTAGACATTTTCGTGACTTTCTTAAATAGGTAAGTAATATCTAAATCAAATTGGTTGTCTTCTTTTTTAAGACTTAGTGCTGGTGCTGGTTCTGGTATTGGATTCTGTAGATTATTCTCGAATTTATTAAAGTAGTTTTTTAACTGTCTCTGATTGTAGAAGCTGTACCCATGAAGAAGAGGAAAATGGAAACTTTATGTCGAGGATCCAGAATTAGAACTGTACAATCTATCCAATTTGTTTTGTTATAGTGTTTCAGTATTTGATCTCTCACAGCTTGAATGCAGTAAATTATTTGCTCATCGGTAGCGTCTCTATCAACTTTATTATCAAGTTGATGACCCCATATTTCTAGTTTGTCTAAAAGTAAGCTGATTCCAATTACGACCAACTCCCATTGGTTGGTGGCAAAATATAGTTAAAGCATTTTTCACACTTAAATCCCATGTTAGTACCTCAAGAAATTTCAAGATCTTGAAGAAATTTCTTGAGTCAAGATGTCAAGAAAACGTCAAGACAAGATTTTTTAAAATTTCTTGATTTTTTTCTCAAGAAAAGATAAGAAATTGTTATCAGGACAAGAATTCTTGTCTTGTTGACTCCTACTTTCTAGTATTACAATTAATAGTGCTTGCTAGTATTTCCACCAATCTACTGCAACATTTTTCTGACTTCAAACTCTCCTTCAGCTGGTTTTCGATCCCCTTCAATGATTCTTCCCCTGTTCCAGTTTCCTGATCAGAAAAGGGAGATATCCAGGAATTGCTTTCAAAGCTACCACCAGTGGTAAACATATTATAACGTTGCTCAAGATCCAAAAGTGAGTTCTAGTTCAGCTTGAATATTTTTCCTGATGTTAGTGTTGTGGATGTTTCCGTTTTGTCCTGATTGTGTTAAGGACTTATCGTTGTTTTCGATTGACAGTCGAGTTTAAATTTTTTGTCTAGTTCGTTTAAAGAACGTTTAAATGCACTCCACATATGATGTAGCAGATAAACAGTAAACAATTTACTAAAAATAGTTATTAAATTAAAAAAAATGTAGTCTTCAGGCTTTCACGGCCGCTGTTGATGGCCGCTCTTCGGTTCTCGGGTTCTCTGCCGCGTAGAAAAGTTGTGGTACTTGACGTTTCGATCATCTTGTCGTGATATTCTTCAGAAGTGAACTCCACGCACTTCACTTCTGAAACACTTCACTTCTGAAGAAGATCACGACAAGATGATCGAAACGTCAAGTACCACAACTTTTCTACACGGCAGAGAACCCGAGAACCGAAGAGCAGCCATCAGATTAAAAAAAAAAGTTATATATTATCCAGCACATACAATATATTTTACATAATGTGTATAAATATAAATATAAATATAAATAGACGTATAGAGTTATTTTAAGCTACTTCCTACTCCAGCTTAATTTGCTTATCTCGACCGCACGATTAACTGACAATAACTGAAACGCATAAATAACATCGAAAGGTTAACTCTATATAACAAGCTGGCGTACACACACATTAACCGGGGAAAATTTATTTAATTCACATAAAATATTTAGACGTGACTATTCGATAATATAGAGTTCGTACGTCGGCCATCTTGGCCTGCGTAGAATATAGATTGCCAGTGGTCACGAGATCCGACCATAACAATACGTTTTCCCTTCCGTCTTTCGAAATCTAATTCAATTCACTTAGTGACGGCCAGCTGTGGTTGCGTTTCGCCGAGAATGGCGCTAGCTAGGTACTACATTAATATATAATCCAATATATGTGTGTATTAAGTATATATGTATTATATAGGTGTACCGATCATAAAAATGGGTGGAAGTGAGAGAGGAGAATACAATAACGTGATGGGTTGGGTCGGTTAATGGTAGTAGGTTCTCTTGTGCAATTATTAGATTAAGTTAGGGTTGTGTTGATGATGATGTTTTTTGGGGGGAAAGGATCTATAGTTATTAATGGTGGAATTTAATTTGAAACGTTTTGGAGATGGTGGAGATGATTTTACATTTCATTACCACGCACATTTTAATCTATAAATAAACAGACACCTGATTAAATTACTCCTCGCTAGCTATGCAGTTCGAAACAATCCTAATGTTTATAATACTCTTAATAGCAAAACAAATTCGTGCGTACTCAAGTTACAGATTACGAGGGACATATAATCCATCGTCCGTCTTCTCCTCTTTCAATTTCGAGTTGACTTACATAGTACACGACAAAGCAGGGTTCACCTGCGCGAGCGTGTTGGCATTGGCACCAGTCAAGCTGTAATCTTCTCGGCGATCTGTTTTTTTTTTTTTTTTTTTTTTTGGTAAACAATAAACTGTCAATGGATACGGTAGGTCGTGGCGCCTTTGTAAGGTATATTCGCCTCGATCGTATATACAGGTAATAAGGTTAACGTGACAGCCCTCCCAGGCGAAGAGACACCAATTACCGCCGGAAGTAGTCGAGGGACATTGCTTCATACCTTACAAGAATTATTGCAGTTTGTTTGACCGTCTGCGTCTTGTAGTATTTTGCTTGTTATAGTTTTCGTTCGTTTCGATCTCCCTTTCTACCTGATGGTTTATGTATGATTCATTATTTGTACTAAAAGTATTAAGTAGTACAGTGTCCAGACGTCTAGTTGTAAATAAAAGTGAAAATAATCGTTTTCCCCGAGTTAAAATCAATGAATCGTATAAGTACATATATGTTTTCGTTTAAAATATGTCTCAAATAAATTTAGGGGAAGCTGTCACAATCGTGTGATGGACAATCTAAAGCAGCTAGTAATTAGTCTAGAGAACTTTGATCTCTTCTAAACTGAGTTGATTGCCCAACATGTTAGTGGAAAAATGACAAAACTTTGAACATTTTGACCACGGTTTTAATGAAGAAACTAAACACTAACAACACTAACGTAATATTTTCAACGCTAGCCTGAAGAACGTAGGTTAAGTCATTAACGCATTAGAAAATGAAGGATTTTCTCCTTCTGTGATCGATTATAATTTTACTGGCTTAGATAAATTCATATCGTTAAGACGTCACACAATTAATGATAGAACGTCCAGCAAATTGTCCTGCTGGAAGTACCTTAAAATGACATAAGTTTGTCCTGCTGGCAGGACACAAATTCCTTCTTGCAGGACACAAATTCCTTCTGGCAGTACTCATTAGTTTTTCATCGGCGGAGGTAACGATTTATTTATAACATTCTCGCCCTGTTTGAGGTGAACATAATACTACTTTTTGCCCACATGATTGCTTGAAGTAACTTTGGTTTGTATTTTATGGACCCTGGAACAAACTACACACTTACGTTGATGTCTTTTCTTGTCGGAAAGGCTGCTCAGTGGTACCAATTTATGATCAGTACGTTGATTTTCGTTATGAGCCGCTGGCAAAATATGATTTTTTAGAACTGGGGCTTTTGCGGTTGGATTCTCTTCTTCCCAATCTTTTGTAATCATTTGAAATGCCAGATTTTTAGTGAAATCGACATGGCTGATGTTGTCATCTCTAAAATATTTAAATGCTAGAAAAGCGTTTGTTTCTATGATGCCCAGTAAAGAAGAGTACACTCTATGTCTCCAGTTTTGCGTATTCCATACTTGCTCAAGGGCTAATCCGGATTGTCTAATACGGCTGTGAACGTCAATGCTAGGCGCTCCTTGAACATCTTCTTCGATCATCTTATTTCTAGGAACTTCGTAGGAAAACCTCTTTTTTTCGCTAGTTTTCCTTCCAAGGTAGTTCCACAGGTTCCCACAAAAGTATGCACTTTTTTATCTCGCCAAGCACAACTCATTACCTCAATACCTTAAACGGAAGCTTTGGCACAAATTATTCCTCCGCGATTTTCCGGACATTTCTCTCTTAATCGTTTCATAGGAAACTGCTTTGTGGCAGTTTTAACAATACCAATATGATACAATCCCCTTTTATGAAGTTCCATCGAAGTTTTCCCTGAAGAAAACCATGAATCGGCTACAACAATTCTTCCCGAACCATGCCAAGGTTCTGTAAGGCGGAGTATGGTCGCAGATCTAGCTCCGAGCTCTTGTTGCCACTTTTTTGTGGCCATTCCACCTTTGCCTTCATTTATTTCTATTCTACTCGTTGTACAATGAGTGTGAATAGAAAAGCTGAAGAAGCAATTGGAACTTCTAAGAAAAAAACGCAAAGTAAATTACATTAGATGAAAAGCTAGCAATAATAACTGAACATGAACCTGGTGATACAAAGGCTAAAATCGGTCGTGATTAAAAAATTAATGAATCAACCATCCGCCATATAATCCAACATGCAGATTAATACAAGAAACAGAGGAAAGGTGCGTCTACGACAACTGCTTTTCAAACGACAAGAAACATAACCATTCTTATGATTGAAATGGAGCGCCTGTTGTTAATGTGGATAGAGGGCTGCAACCAGGAAAGAGAATTCCTATTAGCTTAATGGCAATCAAAGCAAAAGCAATAAGTTTGTTTGAAGATCTGAAGAAGAAAGAAAATCAAGAAAATGAAGAAACATTTGTTGCTAGTTCTGGATGATTCGATCGCTTCAAAAAAAGATCGGGTATCCAGCGAGCTGTTTGGAAGAATATTCTTCCACATTCTGCAAACGACTTCCATGAAGTTGAAATAGAAGCCCAAGATACAATTGCTGAGATTAATAATCTAGGAATAAACTTAAGCTTCACAGATTTAGATACTGAATGTGTTGAGGAGCTGCTCCAATCGCATGATAAGGAATTTGAAGTTGAAAGACGAAAAAGAAGCAGAAACGAAAGAATTTGCACTAAAACAAGTTGAAGAAATTTTTCGAATTGGTGAGCTTTACAAACAGAAAATTATGGATGGTGATCCGAATCTTGCACGTTCCTTGCGAATTTCACGTGAAATAGATAAAGCAGTCTTTTGTTATACAGTGATGTATGAAAAGAAGAAAAAATGTTTGAAGCAAACAAGCATTTTACAATATTTTAAAAACAAATAAGACGCTTCATCTAACTGGACTATCTCTAATTCAATTATGTTACGACTGTTAATAAACTATAAGGAACTACAAGCAATATAAATCAAAAACAAGCAAGGCACCGAGAACGGCCTTCTATTATCCATGAAGGATTTTAATGACAAAAACGCCTGAGTTTGTCTGGATTTCTGGCGTGCTTCAGTTTCGTTATAGGAGCATTGAATAGACAAGGATGACACTTGATCTTTATGAAGAACTATTAAATATTATAAAAGAAGAATGCTTTCGAAGAAACCGTTTTCTCCAGCTCATCGACTTCTTATTACTGTATGTATAATAAAAACAAAAAAAAATGCCTATAATAAACTGTATAATGCCTCCAACAATAGACTAATTCCAACCCAATATCCTCTAGTGGTCTAGATCAGTATCTGCTGTACCGACTTGTGTTGTGTACTGCCTTGCGGTGTACTACTTCCAACCCTGCCCATTAGAGAGCATTAGGTTGGAATTAGTGCATTGTCGGAGGTATTATACAGTTTGATTCTTGATCTTGCATTCATAGTTGCGCTGACGAGACTTGGAAGGTCGAAATCACATGGTCTGCTTCTAATTTTGGTTTTTATGTTGTGACATTTCTCGACGTTTACGGTACCATAAACAAAAATCATCAAAATATAATTTTCTCTATAGTTATTTAGCAGAAGGATGTTCTATTCAAGAACTTGCTTGATCAAATAAAGTTGTAAAGTGAAACAGCAGTATTATGGGATAAAATATGTCCAATTGTTTTACCTGAACCAAGAAAGGATTATCACAGATTTCTACGAGAGTTGGAACATCCCAAACTGTATTAGAGCAATTGATGGGAAGCATGTATTCATTCAAGCCTAAAACCGTTCTGGATTCGACTACTGTAATTATAAAAAAGGATTCAGTACAGTGCTACTTCCTGCATGTCATGCCAAATATTGTTTTAGCATGACAGATGATGATAGTATTCAAGCATTTTTCTGTTGGGTATCGAGCATTCCCTTTGCATGATTCTATTATGCGACCTTATCCAGGACAAAATTTGATTCCACAGCAGACTAGAGATTATCAAGGGCTCGTAGAACAATAGAACACTTTCGGTATCCTTGTACAAAAACGGAGGATATTAGCAAATGCAGACATGTGTGACACAGCATTGTAAAAGACAACAATTGTTTTGTATCATTTTCTTGGACTGCAGGAAATAAACAATTCTGAATTCAATGCATTTCATGCCAATTTTTAGCCTCGAGTGATTGTACCTTGTTTCCAAACCTGAAGAAATGGCTCGGCAGAAAGTGATTTCACTCCAACGATGAAATCATCTCACAAACAAATACCTATTTTGATGACCTCGACAAATCTTATTTTTTGGAAGGGATAAAAAAATTGGAGAAACGTTGGACATAGTCTATAGGGCTTAAAGGAGACTATGTTAAAAAATAAAATGATTTTTTATCCAAAAAATTTTGCGATGACGAACAACTTCCTTTTTCCGGTACTCGTCATATTGGCACAGACAGAGACAGTAATTCTTTCTTTGTTCTTTTTGCCTCCTTGACATTTTTCTGTTCGGAACTTCAGGCTTTCGTTTGGGGCAATTTTATAAAAGAGGCTAGCTCCTAATCCTGAAATATGCTTTTAATCAGTCAGCGTTCTTTGGCAAATCGATGCTTTATATATATACATACAGTCTTTTTCTATCAAGTTTAAAAAAAAATTGTTTGTCATTAAATATAGATCCGTGCCCTTATTAGGACCACTGCCGTAAAAGTAAATTGTTTTTGCAAATCTGCCATGCCACAAGACATTCAAGACCTATTACAGTGAGGAAATCCGAAATTGGCTTCGAACTAATCAACGAGCTCTTGATTTGGTCGAGCTGCTATGGAAAGCTTTTTTAAAATCTCAGGCTGCTAAAATCTTTACTAATGGTTTTAGATCTACCTACTTTTAACCTTACTTTTCTGCGATGCAGACTTTATAGAAGCCCCAAAAAAACTGTAACCTAATACCATTACAAATGAGAACAGAAACTAATATCACCCTCAGACCTCTTCCAGGAACTTCGACATCCACAAGCTTCCTTACCCAAGCTTCGCCAGCTACCACAAGTAGAGCTCAAGCTGGTAGTTCTAAGGAATCTGCCCTAGTAGCTCTGATAAATCAGAAAACATTTTATTCTAAGATGGAACCTACAACAAAGAACCTGTACGTAAAAACTGCATTTTGCCACTACCAGCTGTAAAAAAAGAAGACAGCCACTCGCGGAAGAAAATCGCCTAAATCTCAAGTCATCACTTCTTCGTCCTACAAAAATGATTTAGAAGAATCACTGAATAAAACTCCTGAACGACCAAGCTTAAAGCGACGAGTAGTTCCAAAATCTGAGCTGAAATTTAAGAATAAAGGAAAACGGGTCAAGAATCTGAAGAGGAAGTCGGAGACTTAACTCCGGCTGGTGATGATATTGATATTAATGAAGTTGGCCATAATATTCCTGATGATGAAGATACTGCTTGCATGTTTTGTGATGTCCTTTTTTTTGAAAATAACAAGGGAGACCTGTGGATAAAGTGCCAGATGTGTTGTTTGTGGACGCACGAAGAATGCTCAGGAAAAGAAAAAGAGTTTTATGTTTGTGATTTTTGCCTGTAATCAAGTTAATTTTGTGATATCCAACTTTTAATAGGAGCCCATATTTCATGCACTCTACCACTATTTCAAAAAATGGTCATTTTCCAAAGATTGACTTGAATCAAATCATTTTTCTAAATTTGTTGTATAAATAGGTTGGATTATTGCAGCTAACACTTTGGCCTACACGTATGCCAATCTGTATTTAGATTTTTGTATTAAAAATACTCAAAGATGTACAGAAAAAACAATTGGAGGGCCCATATTTGGACCAGTTCCTCTATTGATACATTTTGTCGTGTAGAATGCAGTTTGCTTTGATTCTCCAATGAGTTAGTTTGATGAGCTTGCTTGTTCGGAACATTCGTAAACTATGTATAGATTGATAAGCTAATGACAGCCTATACAGAGCTTGTCCCTTCGAGGCTGTTCTAGAATTCACTTCTTTTCATTTCAATCTTTCCCGAAAATAATATTACCACATTACCAGCGAGTAACAATCTCGACAAAAATCGAAACTAACATTCCATTTCGTGATTCCCTATTAAATTTTTTGCTCTAGACTTACATCCTAGCCGCAAACCTCTTTCTCACATCATTTATTTCATTCACAATTTATACAGTCATAAACCTTCTTCATACCAATTTACAACTTTTAATGGGAATACTTACGAAATAATCGAAACCAACCAGCGAAGTCAATTAAGATTTAAGTGTTTTTCTAAGTAATATCGCTAGATTCGCGGCGAACAAGCCGTGGAAATTGCGACCGGTGACCAGGGACTTCGCAAAACACAAATTCCCAAACGGGGTTTTTAGCAAATTGCCCCTATAAATTTGTGGGCGCGTGGCCTGACGATCCGGATAAACATCTCAGGTAGAAAACCGTCCGAACGTTTTCGGAGGTCTCTCCTGTGTGTGTGTGTGTGTTGATGTGTTTCTGTATACAATAGACGATAATTAAGGTATTGTGTCGCTTTTGGAGAGCGTGTTTAACGTTTATTATTAGGTAGCTGACGCGGCGGACACGCCTCAACTATTAATAATTATTTGTCAAAACTGCCAATTATATTTCCGAACGATGGATACTCCCTAAAAGACATTCAAATTAAATATTAAAGTAAACTATTACGATTAATTCAAATTAAAGTGAATAAGGATAAAATTCTAATTCCTCTTAACAGTTATCGGTAAACTAATTCGAATTAAGTGAATAAGATATAGTGCACTCATTTTACGGCAGTCGAATGATGACGGCTTCAGCTCCTTTTCGGTCGATTTCTCTTCCTTTAATCATTTCAAGACAGAAAGAAAGATAGAGGGAAAAAAACAACTCGGGCGAGCATTATTACGGAGTCTCTTCAAAACGAGCAACAAAACCAGCACATACACACAAGTACATAGAAAGCGTCAAACAGCGAAAGATCGGACGGCAATTATAAAATCGACGACATCGTCTGTTACGAGCAATACAGATTCAATTAATTTTTTTACCGGATCGCCGGTCAACCTTTCTGGAGCTCGACGGACGTATCCATCTCTATTTATACCGCGTTTCGACATCGAATAGATGTATCTCCTTCTAATGCGGCGATTTTTTGTAAATATATATACAGGGTGTAACAATAGTGTGATATTTTTCCATATCTCCACTTTTATGCAAAATACAGCAAATATTTAAATAGGAAAGTTGTTTAGTTTTACGAAATTTTTAACGTAAAATTATTCTACGATATACAGGGTGTTCAGTTTGCTCGTAACCATCAGTATCTTTACATTTTTAAATGGAACACCCCATATATCATCACATTTTTGAATTGCTTGAGGAATTTTAAGGCAATTTTATATAGGATCATATTCAATTATTTTCATTAATTCACAAGATATTGACATTTATTTGAAAATTTTGACATTTTGCTCTCTTCAGAAAAATCCCATTATTTCGATAACAGAAAAATGTAACATTATGAAACTTAATATAACGTTAGAAGCATCTCCTATGATGACAATAAACAGATTTAGACTCAAATACGTTATACAGAGTGTTCTAGAAATTAGTGTCTTTTTAAACAATTGAAATGCGAAAATCTTACACCCACTATATTTTTAGGAATTTTTTTAAGGAATTTGTTGTTGTAACAAGATGGAGCACCGTCCCATTTCTCTAGGAATGTCCGAAATCATCTAAATAATGCACTTCGTGATAAATGGATTGGTTGAGGAGGTCCAGTGCATTGGTCACCAAGATCACCCGATCTGACCAAATATGATTTTTTGTTTTTGGGGATACATAAAAGAGTAAGTTTACCGAACAGCCCCAACAACACAAGAGAAAGGCTTTAAAGAACACGCATACATAACAACACACAGAAATGAGAAATAATTTGAAATATCTTTAAAACCATTAATATTAACTGCATACATGCTTCATTCAAACTAGTAGATAATTAAATTACGCTTTTAACTAATCCATCAAAATATAGTGTTTCAACTTGAAAAAAATGAAGATTTTCGCATTTCAATTGTTTCAAAAAGACACTGATTTATAGAACACTTTTTTTTTTTAAGTGAAGTGAGTGTCCCTGTATATCCCTAAAATGTCGTTAGTTAAATGTAATTGTTGTGGAAAATCTGATCAGCCTCACAGAATAGTTACATGCAATACATGTAAAAAATCTTACATAATCGACTGTGTTGATATCTCAACTGCAGAAGTTAGAAAGATCCACTCAAAGTCGTCTGGTTTATCCTGGTCTTGCCCGAATTGTGCGCAACTTGGAAACGATCTGAACAGCTTGAAGGCTGCTATAATTGCTTTACAGCATGACATAAAAATTCTTAAGGAGAATACGCAGCCTGCTACGTCTACATTTTCACCATTGGACTTTGAAAAAGTCGTTCAAGAGGTGGCCGAACGAGAAAGACGTAAAACAAGTCTTATAATATATGGCTGCAAGGAAGCAAATTGCAAAACGAATAAAGATCAAATTGATGCTGATGTCACAATGTTTCAAGAGCTGGCTCGTGATGCGGGAGAAATGACTTAAACAGCTGTCGTCCGATCAAGGTAACATTTTCTACAGAAAATGCGGATTTAACAGTACTAAGAAGTAGTGGTGACCTGAAGAAAACTGAGAAGTGGAGAAGTTTGAGCTTTTCTCGCGATAGAACCGTCATGCAGAGGGAGTTATACAAAAGCGTTCGGACAGGAATTCGACAAACGCATATCCGGAGGGGAGTCTAGTATTCGTATAAAATATAAAGATGGTATCCCCACAATTTGCACAAATTTAAACTAGATATGCCCAGCGGTCATAGTGATCCTTTAGAGATATATTATCAAAATTGTCGAGGCTTGTGTTCAAAAAGTTCTACATTTTATCTCAGTGCTTGTGAACTGTGTTATGATATAATACTTATCACTGAAACTTCTTATACCGTGTTACTTCCTAACGAATTATGGACCTACTTGCGTTCACGTCGGGGTACTTCCAGAATACCAGGAGTAATGCATCTAGATGATGTTGAGTTGAACAATCCTATAGAGATTGTGAATACCTTCGCTGATATATTTTCTAGAGTCTACACACAATCAAGTTTAAATTTAAATCCTCCTGAAATACCTATGGATTTGCCATCTTTCAAATTGGATTTAGTGTCGGAATCTACATTAATAAGTATTATGTCTTCGCTGTCCAACAAAGCTACATCTGGAGACGACCAGATACCTAGTTTCCTCGTTAAAGATACCCGATACGTGCTTGCTGCTCCTTTACGTAAGATCATAAATTTGGCGATCACTCCATGTACTTTTCCCAAAAAATGGAAGTGCGCACGAATAGTTCCAGTCTATAAAAAGGATGATAGATCACAGATACAAAACTACCGGCCGATTGCAATTCTTTGTAATTTTGCAAAAATATTTGAGCAATATCTTTATAACTGTATCTATAAAAATATCGAACCCTACATTTCTTCTCGTCAGCATGGATTTGTTACTGGACGATCAACGGTGTCTAACCTAGCGTGTTATATGCAATATATATGTGAAGTTATTGATAACCAGGGTCAGGTGGATACCATATACACGGACTTTTCTCGTGCGTTTGACACAATAGATCATCAAATATTATTAAATAAATTACATCGTTTTGGTTTCGCTCCTTCGCTGATTACACTTATGGCTTCATATTTAAATAATAGATCAAATTTTGTAGTTTACAATGGCTTTAAGTCCAATGAATACATATCTCGTTCTGGGGTACCACAAGGTTCCAATCTTGGACCTTTACTATTTGTAATATTTATCAATGATCTTTTAACATCTATACCTTGTTCAGCTCTTGGTTATGCTGACGATATTAAGATATTCTCAACTATCAGAAACAACAATGATTCTACAATTCTGCAACGTAGCATAGATTACATTGTTAAGTGGGCAGCAGACAACAAGTTGGTTCTAAATATCAACAAGTGTTATGTTATCTCCATGACAAGGAAAACTGTACCATTTGCTTCTACATACACTATAGATGGCCAACTTCTAAAAAGTGTTACACAAATTAAGGATTTAGGAGTGATATTTGACTCATACTTAACGTTCAATTGCCATTTGGAAACTATTTGTTCGACAGCTTCAAAGACTCTAGGCTTCATTATACGAATATCGAAATACTTTACTAGTACTGAGTTGCTGAAAAAATTATACTTTTCATTTATTGTCAGCAAATTGGAATATGCATCTGTTGTTTGCTATCCAGTATATAACAATCAAATAGCGGCAGTGGAACGTATTCAGCGACGATTTTTGAAATATTTGTCATTTAAAACATCCGGAGAATATCCAATGCGCAATATCGAGTATCAACTGCTGTTGGACGAACATAGTATTCAGTCATTGCAAGAGCGTAGAACGATACAAAGTGCTCGTTTCCTGTATAAGCTACTGAAATATGATATTAAATGTTCTGATCTTTTGGCAAATATCAACATTCATGTTCCTCGTTTAGGATCCAGAACGGTTCCAACATTCTCCTATAATACTCCGAGAACAAATCTTTGGTTTAGAGCACCATTAACTCATATGTCAATAAACGCTGATAATATCTATAGTGACATTTTTTGGAGATACATTCAATTAATTAGTTTTCTTGAGTATCTCTTGTAACTTTTTCTTTTACATACTTTAGATATTAAGTAATGTATTGTAATAGTCTTATTTCTTGTATGAATCTTTGCATAATTTACTTGTATTACTGTTGTACTTTAACTTTGTTATTTTTTTTTTGTATTATTTATGTATTTGTCCTGTTATTGGGTCTCTACCCGTTGGGCAATAAACCATTATTATTATTATTATTAACACTCTGTATAACGTATTTAAGTCTGCATCTGTTTATTGTCATCACAGGACATGCTTCTAACGTTATATTAAGTTTCATAATGTTACATTTTTCTGTTATCGAAATAATGGAATTTTTCTGAAAAGAGCAAAACGTCAAAATTTTCAAACAAATGTCAATATCTTGTGAATTAATGAAAATAATTGAATATTACCTTGTATAAAGTTGCCTTAAAATTCTTCAAGCAATTCAAAAATGTTATCATATGTAGAGTGTTCCACTTAAAAATGTAGAGATATTGACGGCTACGGGCAAACTAAACACTCTGTATATCGTAGAATAATTTTGCGTTATAAATTTCGTAAAACTAAACAACTTTTGTATTTAAACATTTGCTGTATTTTGCATAAAAAATATGGAAGAATATCGCACTATTGTTACACCCTGTATATACAGAGTGCTTGTGTTATGTTATGAAATAGTTTTAACTTTTGGCGCACACTGTATAATATAATAAAAAAATAAATCAATACCCATAACCAAAAAAATACCGATACCTTTACCAAATATAGTGTTTCGTGCAAAAATTGCGAGACTGAGAGAGAGAGAGAAAGATAAACGTCCGACTCCGTGTACACGATACAAGAACTTTAATTAGGCTATTTTTTCTCGGACGTACAAAGCCGAGGATACAACCCGATATGTACAGTACATAGTCTATAGTCCCGAATCGGTTGGTTGATTAAATGGTAAATCATTATGTTGACAAATACATAGCACTGTCGATGTTGAGTTTAATTGCTGTGTCGAAGAAAATTCAATGGAAAAAAGAAACAAACAAATATGTGGTTGTATGCATTAAGGTATTCTTAATGGTAATGGTCTCTATAGTATTTCTAGCTTGCACAATGGTTGTATAATCTGATCCATGATTATATTATTATAGCCTTGAAATCACTGTGACAAATCAGTCACACAAATCATAATTCAAACTTGCTTTTGATTAGGTAGCGTTAGGTAAACCATTTTAGGTTTCCAAAAAAGTGGAATTTGGTCATCATTAGACGAGATTTTGAACACTTCCTAATAAGATTCGTAATCATAGATCTTCCACAATCTTGCACCGTTTTTGTTTTTTCAAAAAAGTAGTTGGCACAGGCCCAGTTATTGGGACTATAAGAAATGGAGGTAACTATCAACTCCAGAGTTCTGTAACGGACATTGAGAATGGAATGCGCAAGAAACAAGCCGCAAGAAAATATGGAATTCCAAGACAAACTCATCAACATAGATTAAGTGACAAATTCAAAAAAAAAAATAGGACACGCGCCATCAACATATTTGACAAGACATGAGGAAGCTGTCTTGGAGGAGTGGATCATTGATAGCTACAGAAAAGGTTTCCCGAGGAGGAGTCTTTAGTGAAAACCTTCTTGGATGCTAATCCACGAAAGACTACTTTCAAGGAAAACCAACCTGGAAAGCATTGGTATGAAGCTAGCAGCTGCGTTTCTGAAAGGGACATAAAAAAACTGGTTTTCCAACATCGAAAATTATTTGAAGGAGAACATTATCATCCAACCAGAGTGTTGAATGAGGATGAAACTTGTTTTCTATTTTGTCCTAAGGAAGATAAAGTTGTCGCTCCCCGTGGAGCAAAAAATGTTTATCAAGTGGATCAAAGGCCAATATCACTGTGATGTTCACCTTCTCAGCTATAAGAGGCTTCCTGTTGCTGTTGCTAAAAGTGTCTCTGGCGAGTGGGGCATAGCCACAAACGACAATGGCTGGATAAAATCCGAATTATTTTCGGAATATATTTCAAGCATACTTCATCCCCATCTTTGCAAAACCGGAATTCAGTTTCCCGTCATTCTTTTTGTAGATGGTCACAAAACTCATATGACCTATGAACTAAGTACCATTTGTACCAGGCTTCAAATAATACTCGTTGCATTATATCCAAATGCTACCAGAATTCTTCAACCAGCAGATGTTTCCTGCTTTAAACCTCTGAAGAATGCATGGAAACGTGCAGTTCTGAATTCATTGGATTGGCTAAAGTTCATTTTGCGCCAATACTAAAAGATGTCTTGGGGTCACTACACAGTTCTTCAATTTGTAAGGAGAAAAATGATAAAAGTGAAGATTTTCAGTTGCTTGTGAAAATATTTTAAAAAATCACAAAATTGGAAGCTGCTGAATCATGGAGTTTTGGGATAGATGATTCCCATATTACTGTGTAGTGTGATGATGAAGTCGATGAGTCACATCAGGATAATGACCCTCATTGCGAAGCGAGATGTGTAGGTGACTATGAACCGCCTGTACTGAAGAAAATATTCGGGGTACGGAAATAGTATTCGGGGATAGTCTACTAACCCAAGACCAAGTTGATAAGTAAAATTGTTGCCCACATTTGAAAAATTTTTGAGTGAGCGTCTTATTCCACCTCTCTCTCTTTCAGTCATGTTTGTTTTTTGTTATAGAAACTGTAAAAAAATAGGTTTTCTTTTGTTAATTTCCAAAGTATGTAGTCAACAAATAAAATTATGCATTTATAGATACAAGGAAATCTTAAAGAAACAAAAAATAGAGTTCACTACACCCTTCGAGTTCTGAATCACCCTGTACACAAATTTATTGAATATTGCGATAAAACAATAATTTCTAACGAAACTAGACTACCTTAGAGATACTTCTACAGCAAATAATAGAGCTATAGAGGATCTTCGATGATATCAAAGGCTTCCGCGATTCGGTCCTCTGTTATGAGGGCTTCCGAGCTTTGACCACGTTATTGTAGTGTAAATATATATATTTTCGGGTATTAAAAACAAAATAATCCTGTTTAAGTTCTTACGTCTCCGACAGGCTTACATTAGTGTCAAAACCCGGAAGCCCTTTGAGTCGAAAATCGCTCAACGGAGAAAATCGAAAAAAAATGAAGCATGAAAAACGAATCCACAACACATGCAATTGAAGCAATTACGGGTACGGTGCGGAATTATCGCTTTAATTACCGTTTAAGGATAGGCAACTTCAATTAGCAAAGAATTATCTAATTTAAGTAGAAGCAGGGGTACCGCAAGGATCTCTCTTAGGGCCTTTGCTATGGAACGTTTATGTATTGTAGACAGGAGGATACGATCGAGCATACAATCTTTTATTGCTGGAGGTGGCAGCGAAACTTAACGAAGAAGATGATATCTTCGTACAACAGTGCTGGAGAATTATACATACCAGGTTTAGAGTTATAATAAAAGCCAAAGAGGATGAAGAGTGTGTACTGCAAGCAGAAGCAGCAAATTTCACGAACTCTTATTAACTCCTAACGTTTGTGTTGGGGGGGAGCGGAGTGGGGTGGCAAGTAGGATAGGGAAGAAATGTTCAAAAGATAGCCCAACACCCTGCGAGGGTGGACGGTTCAGGTGGGTCACTTGCCAGCATGCGGGTCGGTTATGGCCATAAAAATAAAAAAACCGGGAGCCCTCGTTATGGCCAAGGAAGCTTGCGATATCCTCGTACAACAGTGCTGGAGAATTATACATACCAGGTTTAGAGTTATAATAAAAGCCAAAGAGGATGAAGAGTGTGTACTGCAAGCAGAAGCAGCAAATTGCACGAACTCTTAATAACTCCTAACATTTGTGTTGGGGAGAGCGGAGGGGGGTGGCAAGTAGGATAGGGGAGAAATGTTCAAAAGATAGCCCAACACCCTGCGAGGGTGGACGGTTCAGGTGGGTCACTTGCCAGCATGCGGGTCGGTTATGGCCATAAGAATAAAAAAAAAAACTGGGAGCCCTCATTATGACCAAGGAAGCTTTCGATATCATTTAACAAATAAAACCTACCGATACCATTTCGACTTCCCCAACTGTTCCCTATATTAAACTAAATATACTTGTGTACCTACTTTATTTTGTATAATTATGAAATAGATCCTTTTCGAAATTGAAAAAAAAAGAAGGAAAATGAACCAGTTTTTGTTTCGTTCGAATAACAATAATCTTTCTCTCGGTTTAATTTAAATTTTTATTCAAATCTAATTTACAATTCATCGATAATAATAATAATATTAAAAACAGGTAGGTATGGAAAAAATGTGGATTTTTGACAATTCTCGAAGGGCGTTCGATTTCGTTCATGTTGAATACGAAAAAGATGTCAGATTTAGGTTAAACGGCTTTGTTTACACCTTCTTCCAGTCAGCATTCAGACATTTTAGGATCCATTTTGCATGTGAACTATATGATGGACGCTTTTTGGCCCAATTTGACGATCTGACAAAATTATGTCATGAAATGCAACAAAATTTTCGGGAACGGACTCAGATCATCTTCAATGGAACATTTACCCTCCTGAAGCTTGCAATCCAATTTTTCATCATTCTCCATCTCAAACAAAATGGGCAAAAAAGATCAAGACAGCATCTTAGGAAGGTAATTCTAACGCTAGACGAGCTCAAAGCCACGGCAGCTCAATCAATCCTAGGATTTGTTCAGAATATTAGATTGGAAGGGTGCTAGTAGAACTGGGTAATCACAATAGCTCATTAGGTCATGGTAACGAGAAGTATTTTAAACCTGAACGATCCTTCTACCAGCCCAGTGTTCTTATTTTAGTCGTAAAAGAATTACTGTGGAATTGGTGCGCTCGTCCTTTGTTTTTTGACAAACGAAGTCCTTCAGCACAAATCCGACACTGTTATCGTATTTAGCACGATCAATTACATCTACAGTGTGTTTCAGTTTTCATGAAGACAGTCAAATAACTCGTTTATGAATGAATTTTTGTTGGAATCTAAATCTGGCCAACTATGATTAAAATAAAAACTATGGTTTCTAGTAAAGTCATATTAGCGTTGAAGATGGGGCAAAAAATCATTAAGAAAAGTTGTTGCTAATCACTAAAAAATCTGTGATTTATTGTAAAAATATAAAAGGTGTCCACGCAAAGATGTCTTCGTTTTTTCTTTTTGTGTGTGAACCGAATGGCTGTTACATTCAGTCACATTCCACACACACATAAAATATTTACTTTATTATGACATCAAACAGTAAATGTTCCATCAGCTTAATGTTAATTTACCAGAGAACCGTTTCAACTATTGCTACTTGTAACCTAGCAACGATTGCAGGTGGTTTCACTGTTATTTAAAATACTACCTCTAAACTTACATAGTCAGCGGTGTAGTATGGCCTTAATGTTTAAACATGATCCGCTCCGTCTTAATTATAAATTACCATTATGTACATAGCATCGAAAGGAGAAAAAAAAGAACAGAATCATTAGGAAATTAATTCGACAGTTTATCCAATTATTCTAGGACGTACACAAAATGTAGACGTAATTATTTCAACAAGAAAATTCCTCGCTGATATGTTGTATCTCGGTATTATGCATAAATTATGTAAATGTATACATATACAGTAGAACCCGGTTATAACGACAGTCACGGGACTGCGAATTTTTTGACGCTATAACAAGGTGACGCTATAGGCGGAGTTTTTACAAGTTCCATGTTTATATAGAAGAATTGGTGGGTAATGTACTTAACCATATAACCTTACACATGTAGCTACATACTAACTTGTTTTTCTAATGAAAGAAATCTGTAATTTTCCATTGCACAGTTTTTGCACGCCAAAACTGTTTTTCTATATCCATTTCTAATTCTCTCACTTTATCAATAATTTGAGGTGACGTATCTCGCTGCCTATAATAAGTTTTTAAAAGTTTTATGGCACTTAGGGCTTCTTCGTTTGTCGGTACGTGTTCTGCTTCGTCGTCATGACTCTTCTTCCTCTTCGATGTCATTATCGTTTTCGTTATCCCGCTGTTTTATGTCCTCCACGATATCAGAATCTGAACGCATTCCCGACGTAATAAGGCAACTGTTCGCGGATGCAAAGTCGTCGAAACAAAAGTGGTTTTCGTCATTCTGATTTTGCTGCCATTTTTTAATAAGTTCACATAACGGAACGCCATCTTCATCACCTTCGTTTAAGTTGTCACAAACTGGATTATTCCTTAATCTTGAATGACTAAAGCAGTTTGCTATAGTCTCAGAGGCGCCAAGCCTTCTTTAAAAAGTCCAACGCGTCGAGAAGTGAAACTGCACATGGTTCGTTCTTGTCCATACCCGTAATAATTTTCTGCAGAAGAAATTTTCTGTAAAAACATTTTAAACTTCTTATTACGCCTTGGTCCATTGGTTGAAGGATGCTACTGCAATTTGGGGGCAGAAACACCAAATTAATATTTTTTAAGTGGGCTAATGATGGATGTGCTGGGCAGTTATCGACTAAAAGCAAGATTTTTTTACCTTTAACCGCAAGTTCTTTATCCTATTTTCGAATTTCATTTTCAAAGATTTCTGAAGTCATCTCTTTTGTTTGCGCAGTAATTTGTTGGGAGTGCTTTTATGGTTTTGAAGCAGCGTGGCTTTTTTGACTTTCCTATGACAAGAATTTTACGTTTCTCCGTACCGGTCATACAGGGTCCGGCAAAATAACCTCCCACATTTTAATCGTTAATAAAAACGCCATTGTAAATGTTGTTTAATTTTTTTATTATTAAATGGAAATGTATAGTTTGCCATTGGTTTTCATTAAGTTTTGAAAATTACAGACTTCAAGTGGCGACCATTGTTTTCGATAGACATTCGAAGGTGATTTTTGAACGTTTCCATTACTCGAGCAGTCATTTCAGGCGATATTCCTGCAATTTCTTGACGTATTGCTGATTTTAATTCGTCAATGGTTCGGGGATGGTGTTCAAAGACCTTCGCTTTCAGGTAGTCCCAAAGGTAGTCCCAAAGGAAAAGTCCCATGGGGCAAGATCGGGTGAACGCGCAGGCCACCCAACGTCTCTACGTAATGAGAGTACGTGTCCTGGAAACATCTCCCTTAAAATGTTCATAGACCTTCTGGCCGTATGAGCCGTAGCTCCATTCTGTTGGAACCACGCATCCGCATGGTTAAGTTCTCTAAGTCTTGGGTCCAAAAAATTACGTAGCATGTCGATATACCGATCGGCGGTTACGGTAACCGTAACGCCTCCCTCTTCAAAAAAATAGGGATCCCAAACGCCAAATGACCCAACAGGACACCAAACAGTAACGTGTGGGTTGTGAAGGGGCCTTTCATGGAGCTGCTGCGGATTTTCTCGTGCCCAATAACGAAAATTTTGCTTGTTCACACAGGCGGATAAATGGAAATGGGCTTCGTCACTGGTTATTAAAAGCCCATTTTGTGGGATGTTTTGAAGAATATCGTTGCAACATGCTCTACGATTTTCCCAGTCTCGTTCACTCAGCTCTTGTGCGATCATCATTTTGTATGGGTGGAAGTGTAGGTCTGCGTGTAAAATTCTTCGCAGCGAACGATCTGATAAACGCAAAGCAGGGGCATGTTTAGCAGCTGAACGAGTAGGAGATCGTTCCACAGCTTCTCCAACAGCTGCAACACTTGCATTTCCGAACACTTCTGGGTCTACCGGTTGGTTTTCTGTTTAAGGCTGAACCTGTCGCTCTAAAATTCGAAACCCAAAGCTGTATTGTTTTGCGGTCTGGAACCGGAGCATGTCTACCCAATGCGAAGTGAGTACGAAAAGTTCGTTGCATTGTAATCACAGATTCATTTTTCAAAAATGTTTCGATAATGACAGCACGATGTTCGCCCGTCCAAATCATGATGATAACTAAAATGGCAAAGCATGTGCTACCAACTGAAAACACTAAGCTCCCCATCGCTTCAGTGGCGCGAGCACAGTGGCGGAGCAAAATGTGGGAGATTATTCTGCCGGACCCTGTATTAGCACACACAAATACAGTTAACCGTTCTTTGGCTAGTTTACCGCCTACACATTTTTTCGCCTTTAAACCTCAGAGTCTTATCTGAAGTTTATAAAAAATTCCCGTTTCATCGCCATTCTAAATTTCAT
This sequence comes from Holotrichia oblita, assembly GCA_023690525.1. Taxonomy (NCBI): domain Eukaryota; kingdom Metazoa; phylum Arthropoda; class Insecta; order Coleoptera; family Scarabaeidae; genus Holotrichia; species Holotrichia oblita. Next base: position 188,073,311 of record CM043017.1, read on the forward strand.
TGTCTTCATAATCTTGTCTTAATTTAGGCCACGCTTCGTTTAGCCACGTCTCTGCTTCTGTCATATTAAAACTTTTCGCTTCACCGCTCACTTTTCCGAATGTTATTGAATGTCTCCGTTTGAAACGCTCCAACCACCCATTGCTGCACTTAAAATTTGTGTCTCCAAATAATCTTCGAAATTCTTCGGCCTTTTGCATAAGCAGTGGTCCATTAACGGGTAAATTTGCACTTCTACATTGCTTAAACCACCTAATAAGCGCTTCGTCGATTTCAACCTTTTCGCACGATCGAATTTTTTGACTTTTCTTTCCCTTTCACAAAGGTATTCATGATTTTGTTCTTATTTTTCACAATTGTACAAATCGTGGAATTAACTAACCCAAATTCGCGACACACGTCCGCTTTCTTCCTTCCACTTTCGACTGCTTTGATTATCGCGACTTTGTCGTCCACGCTTAAACTTTTTCGCTTTAAACCTGACATTTTCGATAAAGAAATCTCGATGTTTCACTCACACGATTCAAATGCCGACTGAGGAAATCTCTTACGAACTTTGACTGGCGCATTGCAAAAAAACGGTAATATTCTTGGAATCCCCGAACGCTCCGTTGCCGACTAGGCAAATTGCAAGAAATCTTAATTCAACGAACGGTAAATTCTTGGAATCCCCGAACGGGAATTGAGCCATAAATGATAATATAAATACACACCTCAAGCGGTAAATATGTGTCGTTATATCAGGGGTTATTGACGCTAAAACCGGGTTTTTTTCCTGTACGTTTGAATAGTAAAGTACGGGACCGCTTAAAATTTGACGTTAAAAAAGGAGTGTCGTTACAGCCGAAGTTGTTATAACCGGGTTCTACTGTATATATACTTTCAGCTATAGACTCTCTTCTAAATATATATGTATATAAGCACTGAAACTTTATATCCCACAAACTCGAACGAATAGATATAATGTATTCAATATAAATTAAATTAAAAAAGGAAAAGCGAAGAAAATACCAAAAGCAAATGCAAATTAGTTTTAATGAATATTAATAAGTGATGTAATTAGTGTCATCTAGCATTTAACGCATCAGGTCTTAAGAGGAGACCTGAGTGCAGTCAACAGTTCAAGAGACGTACACATATCCATATACCTATACTTGTTTTTTTTCTTCACGGCATCGTCGCGAGTAAGTTTCGCGAACCTGCTTTTAAAAACCTTCCAACCTATATTTAACGCGCTCAGGATGCATTAACAGGAAAGGGTATGTAATGAGATCTGTTATTAGGATTTGCGTGAAATTTATTTAACTGTTTCTTTTCTTGTTCTCTCTCTCTCTCTCTCTCTCTCTCTCTCGTTTTCGCTGGTTGATGATTTCGAATACTAAAAGAACCTGTTTGCCTAATTAGAAATAGTATTGAGAATTTCCACTGATTGTGAAATTATTCAAGTGTGTTACAGTTACAGTTACTTTTTTTTTTCGTGGCAAAATATATTGGTACTTAGGAATGATTGAAGCATATTACTCAATCGTGAGTATTGATTTTATGAGATCTAGTTTATAAAGCTGTATGATGTTATACGAGGGCGATCTGAAATGTTTGAGGAATCGAAGAAAAACACGGTATTGTTTTGGTCCGGTAAATATGGAGGATTATTTCATTTTTAAACTCCCAACGAAGTAAAGAGCTATAATTCAACGAATAAAACCGTATGAATACAAAAATCCTAAAAAGATGCTCCGAATCTATTGCTGATTTAGTAAATGCACGTTTCCAGCTAGGTTCTGTCCCAAATAATATGAAAACTTATTAGAAAAGTACAAAATTCTCGCGTATAAAATTTTATTTAGGGCTGCATAGAAAACGATGAAGATTCTATGATATTACTGTGTGATCTCTCTAAGGCATTTGATTGTGTATAAAGTAACATCCTTCTTGAGAAACTGGTGGTTGAACATCGAAATTACTGCGATTCTATCTTTAAGATCATTCAACTGTTCGTCTAAATGGTGAAACAAGTGAGTTGCAGAACATCAAACATGGTATGGCTCAGGGACCTCTCTTAGGCCCCCTTCTATTGTGCCTAAATGTAAATGATGTTCCAAACCTTATATCTCCGGTGAGGTAATACAATATGCTTATGATACCATACTCTTATCTAGAGACACGGATGACCAATAACTTGAACAAAATGTACAAAACACATTATCAGAAGCTACAGATTGGTTTTCGCTAAATAAGCTTATCCTTAACGAGGTAAAAACTGTCAAACTGGACTTTACATCCAACGAGTAAACCTACAAAAATGATGAAGTAGATCCGCTATGAACCCCTAGCAAAATATTTCGAATTGCTGTTGCCGTTTTGACAGCCATCCAGAAGCGTTTTATCACTGGAGGGTAAGTATCTTAACACTTACGATACTTAAAATTAAAACAAAAATGTCTGATTTAGCAAATTCCCAACTGATATGACACAATGAATTTTTTTTTTCTGGCAGCTGCAATGTGCTAACAATGGGGATCCGATAAAATTAAAAGAGCGTGAATTAAGTCTTTGTTTGCGATCAGTCTGGATATTTTACGACTATTGTGTTTACGAAACGTTCTGTATCATTTGTGCTTAGCCTCAAGCGCCGATTGAGCATATAATTGATTCCGTAATGTCTATACTATGAATCAAAATTTTGTGAAACAAACGCCTCAATATCTCAGAACATATTGTGCCTTTGCCTTGCTTAACAACGAACTAGATAAAATGGTTAAATTGGGGGTAATCAAGCCAATTAAGGAGCCAACACCAGTTGTCAGCCCAATGGTAATAGTTCACCAGAAGAATAAAATCAGACTATGTCTGGTCAATAAAAATATTCTACGACGTCACTGTCCATCGAAGACTATCGAAGACATATCCGCAAAAACAAAAGGAGCAAAATGGTTTAGCTAGCCAGACGCTAAGAGAGGATTTTGGCAAATAAAAGTATCAGAACGAACGCAAAGATACCTCACATTTGCTACACCACAGGGAAGATATTGTTGCACTCGATTACATTTGGGATTAACATCAGCACCAGAAGTGTATCAAGGGATAATCAATTCTTTGTTAAAAGAATGTTCGATGGATGACATTCAAATATATGCAGACGTCAAAGACAAATTTGAAGCTAACAGATTGAAGTTCTTGGGGCATATATTTTCGGACAAGATGTCAGTCGACCCAGAAAAAATTGAAAACACAGTAGCTTCAAAGGCTAATAGGTATGTTAACGTACATAAACAACGTAGAATTTATCTGGAATATAGAGCAGGAAGAAGCATTCTCAAAAATTAATCAACTAACAACTGCTCCGGTTTTAAAATTCCATGACGTCAATAAAGGCGTCATCTTTTCAATCGGTGCGAGTTCAAAGAGTATTGGAGCAGTATTACTGCAAGAAGGACAAGCAATAAAGGCACTGATCAACTCGCATCAGAATTATACCCTCAGATCGAAAAGGAAGCTTGGATGTGACAAGTTTTATGAATACATTTATGGAAAACAACTAATAATCGAAACAGACCACAAGCTGCTAAAAACAATATTCAAGAAACTAATCCAATCCAGCTCTTACTCGTCTTCAAAGAATACTGTTTGAAGTGATCTAATACTCACCTCAAGTTGTCTACAAGAAATCAAACAAAACTCCACAAGATAAAGAAGAGCTGCAAGTGCAAGTATTATTAGCAATTTCTCGAGGAGCCAGAGAACAGTTGAATGTGTCAACAGGAAAAGATGAAGAACTTCAGACCTTGCCTATTACGACAAAGTTAGTGTTCAAAGGAAATAAAATAATCGTGCCAAAATCTCAATATTCATGAAGGACATTTAGGAATACAAAGTTGCCTAAAAAGATCAAGACAACTACTGTATTGGAAAGGACAATCACAGGGCATAATCAAATATATCTCTAAATGTAATGTCTGTGAACGCACACAAAGATCCAACACAAAAGAAACAGTGCTAAATAAACCAGTACCGAATTTTCCATCGCAAATCGTAGTACCAGACATTTTCGAATTTAAAGGCAGTGATTATGTTAGTATAGATAGGCTACTACGGCTTTGTGGATTTTAAAAATCTATCATCATTCGAAGTAATAGGTCATGGGTAGGTGGAGAAGTCATAGATGACACCAAAAACAACCTAAGATCAGTGATAATCAAGACCCTACTTCTATACCATCTCACATATTTCCTTCCATGTTCTTCTATTGCTGGTCTTTCCTTTCCAATTCGTAATTCCTGCTTTGCTTAAATCATCTAAGACTTCGTTTAATCATTTTGACCTTGGCCTGCCTCTTCTTCTTCTTCTTCGTCTTCCACTTGGATCCCAAACCAACATTTCTTTGATCGTCGAGTTATTTGCTCTCCATAGATGTCCAAGCCTTTGTCGTTTGATCTTCTTGACTATATCTTCTCCAATTATTTACATTTGTCCTCTTTCTATATTGATTTTCACATAGTACTTGAACTGGTCCCAATATTGTTCTTATTATTTTTCTTTCTACTATCCTTAGGTCAAAAGACAATCTCTTTTGTTTTTTCCTCTTCCTCGCCTATTCTCTTTACTTATTTGTGCGTTGAAATCACCTATCATCATAACTATATCTTCATTTGGTATTTTTTCAAATTTTTCCTCTATTTTCTCATATAGTTTTTCTTTAATCTAGTTGTCAGTGTTTTCGGTATGAGCATACACATTTAACAAAGATAGTTTAAAGGGTTCCATTTCTATTCTAAGGTATGCTATTCTCTTGCTAATTGGTCTAAACTCCACTATTTTCTTCATTATTTCGCCCAATAACATAAATGCAACTCCTTGTTGTCCTTGTTTTTAACTACCTGAATATAACATTGTGAAGTCCTTCTTATCTATCCTTCCTTGTCCTTCCCACCTTATCTCCTGCAGCGCTAACATTGTTCTCACATTCCAAGTACATACTTACTTTCATTTCATCAACGTCCTTCCCTCGTTGTATTATTATCTCTATCTCTAGATTTCTTCTTCATCTTCTGAATTCGATTGCGTCTTAGTTTTTTGGCATTCTTTCTTTCAGTCTATTGTCTTCCTCACTCCACATCATTTTCTTTCCATCTACTACCAGTGCTAAGTGTCCAATTTTAACATTTTTTCCTTCTTCTTCGTATATTTCCTTTAAGTTTTCTTTTATTCTTCATTACTTCCATCATTTCTTCGAAATTTTGCATTGTGACGAGGATTTTATTTGATGTAATTTTCCTAGTTCCTTGTTCATACATTCCTGTTTGTCCTTTCCTGTTTCATTGCCTTCTTTTATGTCTATATCTGTGATCACTATATTATCCTTTCATTTCTCTTTTTTTAAGTTTTCAACTCTCACTTCTATCTTTATTAACTTCTTCTCCATCCCTTCATATTTTTCCCCTTATGTTATCATTTAATTTATTAATATCTTCTCTTAGTGCCTTCATTTCGTTATTATTCATTTCAAAACTCTTTTCCATTTCACCTTGTTCTTTTCTTACTTGCTGCATTTCGGCTAACACTTTTAGATTTCGTGGGTGTTCTCTGTAGTTTCTTACTCTTCTGAAAGAACTCTTGCTCTCCCTTTCTTCTCTTTGATTGGGACGGATTACCTGTACCTGCATGTAGTTCACAGAATCCGATTTTAAGGATCAATTAAATTTGATTAAAGATAATTAGCGAATAGATTTAATTACATGAATCAATCCCCACACATCACACTTCTTTATATAATAATGAAACAATAATTACATTAATTTAAAAAATACAATACACGAACTTGTCCGATCTCAAAACTTGTATCTGGTTTTAATCACATTCAGCAATATTTATTTCACAATAATACTCTAGCTAACAAAACCAGTTCGGATTATACCAAACAATTCCAGTACCGAAAATTATAGTGCTATAAAACAAAGTTGTAAAAAAAAATATGTCGGATTTATTGCTTCTACTGCCAATGAATACAAACGAAAAAAATAAAACGCTCACAAATTATGCAAATCCACAACAGATAATAAATAGTTTCGCTGTAGTAGCTGCTAACTTTTGCGATAATACACATTATGAGCGAAAATAATTTGATAATTCGACTTGATTAATTGTACCGTTGATCATTAGTCAAGTGTTATCACAACATGTTTAGCAGATAAGGAATTTTATGTCATTTTTCATACTTCCGTCCGAATTTCCATTTCCTTTCCCACTACTGCTAATTAACGCTTGTGTTAATCCATTATTTATTGTTGTCGGGACATCATTACTTAATTAAATACACAAACGAAAATTGAATTGAAATACAATAATACTACAATATTAGCTTTGTGTACGTTTCACAAACTGCTAATAAAACAAACAAAGAGATATTTTTAAAATGTCTAACTTTCTAAGTACGTCAAGGTTAAATTTAAATACAGAAGTTATTGATTTTTGCAGGAAAATATTTGGATTGTGGGCGTGTAACGCTCTTGAGGTCGAAAACTAGATATATTATGGCTAACGAACATAATTTGTATATAGTATGTCTAACGGTAATTCAATAAATTACTGAACTGTAAATCTTGAGAGGAATGAAGCTGAAACTAGACTCAACTAACCTGTCTGACTCATGAAATGATTCCTATAGAATCATTGTGTGACTGCGTTAGAGAGTCTACCTTTGTCTAATTTTGTTATTTATTACATTGAGTCTCTTCAACTCTCCCCATAACGTTTTAGACCAGTATTGCCTAGCAACAGCAGAGTAGTAAGATTCCTTAAATTTTTAGAGTAATTCAAATGAGCTAATCTTTTAGTTCTTTTAAAAGTCTGTTTAGCTTTATCTCTCAAAGACATGAGCAATTTAATATTGAAAGTTAACCACAAGGGAACAATACCTCTCGTGATGCTAACTCTTCTACAGGGAGCATGTTTATCAAAGGGATCAAGCTTAGCATCAATATTATCTAAATAAAAAATGGTTTGGAATTGAATTCTTCAGGTATAACTTTAATAATAGGCTGATTATTAATTACTGATAACATGACTAGATGGGCCAAGAATCAACTAGCCCGAAAGTTTATGGAAATTCCTCAGCATCCTCAGTCAGCTCAAGAATGGCTTGGGAATGCTTGTTCAAGCTAAACAAGCTAGGCAAGAAAAATAAAGCCATTATCATGTGGGCGCCAGAACAGTAAAGGCATATCTAAATCCAACTTACAGAATCTCTTGTATCAATTTCCTTATTTCTGAAATTTATGCATCATTCACTTGTTTCGAATGAACTTATTTCTTCAAAAAAAGCTTTTATCCCCAAATCGCAGTTCAGTTTGTTTAAAATTATTTTTTGTGATTTGCTTTTTAAATACATTGATGACCATCTCTTTGCACTATCTGAATTTGAAGCTCAATAAATTTCTTAATACGTTTAACACTTTCAACGACAATCAGAGATGAGACTCAAATGGAAGTATTCCTTTTTTTGGATAGTAAAGTAATCAACTTCAATTGTATTCCTACTTTAAACCGGAAATTTGTAAAATCATTTCCATACCTTGGGTTAACACCCTTTGCGTCTGCAATTAACTCATTTCTAAAATATTTAATTTAAATTTAGGAAATAGAGAGAGCGAATTGCTTCAGACTGAGAGTTGAACCGTTGCATTTCTTTTGAAACAATATGTAAGACTTTACTAAAGTAGTGTTGATCAATAGCATAAAATTTTTTTAGCATGTCAACTTTGTTGATGGAACCCATGTGGTTGTAATGTACGACAAGTCTTGGACAAGCAATTTCTTGCAGGAAGCCATCTTTATTGCACCGATTAGTGGTCACTACGTCTTCGGGATTATGATACCGATTTTTTGTCTTTCTATTGCAAACATAATAATATAGTTTAATCATACGCCAATGCGACTGACCTATCTAGTAAGTCTTTTATCATCAACAAAACCATCTGGTCTTCAAAGTCGGAGCATCAGTAAAAAATAATTCTTTTAATTCGTTTTGTTAGATCTTCTACCCAAATTCTTTTCTGGCATATCTCCTATTTTGCCATATCGGCAATCATCAGTCTGTACCCAAAATTTGTAGCCACGCTTCGTGAGTTTTCCCGGCAAAAACTGCTTCATCGAAGATCTACTTTTGTATTTGATCACGCTTTCGTCAATAGCTTGAAACCCACCTGGAGAATAGTCTACTCCTTGTACATTCTAGAGATCCAAGTTTATAAATCTTATTGTAGTTCGGTTCACCTTTTTTCAGCTGTAGAGAATTGTCTGCAAAATGCAAATTGCTTAGCAGCCAATAGAATCTATCTCTAGAAATAACTTTAGAGATGCAAAAATCTCTCACTTCTTCTAGAGAAGACCAGTAGCCCACCCACCCATCAGCAACATCCCTCCAAAAATCATTTTCATTTCCTCGCATGTAGTTGGCTAGAAAGCTCTGTTTCCTTTCTTTTTTGGTATGGAATACAATCGAGTCAAATAATTCTTCTGAAAACGGGCACAAGAAAACATCAATAGGAAGCTCAACATCAGGTCACTAAATCTGCTGACATTTGTTCCAGTAGTACAGTACCCAACCCATTATACCATCAAATAAAAGTGAATTGAGTGAGAGTGAATCTTTTTGCAACAGATGGTGTTATAAGTGTTATATTGACGGAGCGGTTTAGGATTGAGTCAGCTAATTTTTAAATTGTTGGTTAAGTACGTGGACTAATCAGTAGGATGCAAAAGGTTAAACATGAAAGGCAAAGCAACGGATCCTAAACGAGAGAAACAAGATCCCACTAAAACGATTGAGTAATCGGATGAAATTTAAAGAAACAATTGCAAAAACTGTAGCTGCCATATGACACAGAACCCTCAAACATTAAGAATCAAATATCTAGCTACAGAAATGATAAAGTCCAATTTTATGATATTTGGATTGAAACTCGGGAGATGAGATTCAGTAGATGGACATATCTCAAAATCCCACTCCTCCACTTGAATGATAATGAAGACTAGAATTTCCTTCATCGGTTGCTTGAGTGGGGGATCAATCCATTTCAAATCACCCAAGCAATGTTGCTCATAATTTTTTATTTTCCAAAATTAATTATCATAATTTCCCTATAGGTAGACAGTCACAAAACACTGGTTGAAAAAAACAATTATAAGCCATAGTTTTTTTTCTTTGGCAGCAATTTTTAAAATGGTGGTTGGGCGAATTTTTAAGAAAACGTGGTTTGCGGAAAGTTTAATTTCCTCAAAGTTTGAGCCTTTGGAAGCAACAAAACATTTTACTTGATTGTCACTTATGGGGACATAGCTTCTTGTTCGTTTCTCATTTGTAGCTCATCACTTAGAATTTGGATTGATGATAACTGCCAAAATGGACGTCCATTGGACGGACTTTGGTGAAAAAAATGCCTAATAAAGAACCTATGTATATATCAAAACAAGACAAACATGCACTTGCTTGTTCATAGATTGTTAAATTCTCGCACAGTTAGAGGTGTAATTAAAAACACCTTACCGGTATATTGGAAAGCACATTCTAAAGCTCGAGTTTTATTTAGACAATGGGTTTTAAACTGCTTTGTACCAGAAGGTGAAAACTATTTAAAGAAGAAGAACCATCATCCAATCTGTGGATTTGGCCATTGTCAGTTATTGTAATAGAATTGATGGCATATTGGAACCTGCTGGATCGATCAGTGGCGATGGTTTTGAAGAATTTTAAGAGCTTAACAAGAAATAATTATATCAAATTTAAATTAGCAACTAAATAACTAAAATTAATTTAATTACGCATCCAATCTACGCTCAAACGAAGTAAAATATATAATTTTATCTGAATAAGACGTTGAAGGAGATATAACAAAGGCAATTAACACAATATTAGCTCAACGAACGCTGTCAACACGGCTCCAATTATAATTTAGGCCTAAATATATCGAGGTGCAAACGAAAGGAAACCTGTGCGACGGGTTCTTAAAAAAGAACGAGATGCACGGTCGGAGGCGCCTCGGCGATTCAGGTAGGATTCGGTTGGAGTTTTTAATTCACGAAAAGAAAAAACAATGAACGCGAGACGTCTCTCTTTAACCCTTTGTGCAATCATCACGTTATACGCACACACACACATTGACTCACACTAACTTGCTTCTCTACACGTGTTAAGATCGCTATCTGATGCCGTGAAGTGATAACCAAGATACCATTGATATTATCCGAATGAAGAAGGCTTTCTGACCACCGCTTTCGAGATCTTCACACGGGGGCCTACTGTTTATATAAACACAACGAAGTGATTGTGATAATTATCGTTATTATTACAAGGATTCCCCTTTTTTTCTAGATAACCAAAAATCAATTTATTCTAGAACACAATAATGTTTTCGTAAAATAAAGTTGAAGTAGTCGCTGAAATAGTCTTTTCAATTCTACTTTAGTGTTTTAGGGCTTTGTGGCTCTGTGAAATTTCCATGAATTGCTCTGGTCCGGGATCTTCCTCTGTTCTGACGCAAAAATTCTTCACCGGTAAAGGTTGGGCGATTTATTGGCAAAATAATTGCCTGAAACGGATGATCTGTCACACATCTGTGCTGCATGCTTGCAGTTTCATCGATGTTAAATACAAGAGGGTGAGAACTTAACGCGCTCTTATAATAACCTTTAAAAGTCGACCTAAATCTTAAACTGTTCTTGAAGACAAATTAAGGATTGTGTTATTAGGCTCAGACTTGCTAGAGACCTTCTCTTTCCATTTCATTCCACTCAAGACATTGAAAAGTGAAAGGAAATTTTAAGCAAACTAAAGTCTGGTGCTGATAACTATTTTGACAATAGAGAGACTGTTGTTTAAACAGAAAAAGAATGTTGAAAAATTAAAGATATTGTTCAAAATTGCATTTTTTTTTCCCCAGAAATGTCTTCTATGGATACAGTTGTTAATGAAAAAATATCTAACCGAATTAATCTCCAAAAGGTTTTAAAATAGTACAATAGTGTTGATCATTCCACTACATTTTCTTCAACAAGAGAAGGAAAATTCAAGAAAGAGAAATCAAAACTTGAAAACCTGCATAATAAGGACATAATAGCCCTAGCTGCAAGGTTGATTTGAACCGAAGGCAGTCCTTACGAAATTAGAACGATAACAGGAACAAATTGATACTATTTCCGTTGAGAGATTGATTTGAGACTTCATTCATACCATTTTTTAAGAAAAATCCAAGGACCTAAAGTTTTAAGCTTACCTGAGGAAAATTATGAAGAATTAATTAAATATCTTCAGATGGTACTCATCTCTTAATAAGCAACCAATAGAAGCATTATGAACAGATGGATTTTATCAGACTTTTAAAGTCTCTTTAGGAAAAGATAAGTCGAAATGGTGAAGAAGTGGCATAAAATATTGTAACAAGATTTTGAAAAATGTGGGATTTAGTCTTTAAACCCTAAATAAACTCTTGTGAGGTTAATGGATTATGACAAACGTGAAGAAATGCCAGAGCAGAAAGAATGTTACAAATTGAGGGTGAGGAAAAGCCAGTGCCTGGATATGATGCAGAATTATTATCTGAAAAATTTTCTCGACTTTTCAAATCTCTCTACGAAAAATGAAGACGTACCACAGAGAATTATAAACATCAAAGTTAAAAAATTGTGAGATTTATCGTTTTAACCTCGAAAAAGTACTGTAAAACGGTAAGCCGCCCTATAAGAACTACACGGAGCAAGATTTAGCTAATGCAGTGCAAGCTCTTAAAGTGGGGATGATGCCACAGCCGCAAGCTTCCAAACGTTGGAAAATATCTAGGGGAACTATTCAAAATAGGCTATTTAAAAGGCATGAGGAACCGTCCTTATCCAACAGAAGGAGACGCTAATATCGGAGACCATCAACTAGGTATTGTTAGTGACACTAAAGAAATTGTACAAAAATATGTGACAAAAGAAGGCAGAAATGTTGCTAAGTGTTAAATTGGTGCCAAAGTAATCCCACGATGGGTCTACATAATTTTTCTTCAGCTTTTAGTTTGGGTGCCAATGTAACCCTAAACACAAGAACTCAAAAATGTAACGTCTCACATGGACATGGATGTTGCCGTACTATAATTACCATTTTGGTCTCTGAAGAAGCTAATAAAGAATTAGCGAAAGCTAAGATACGAAAAATGTGCACCTCTTCTTAATTCTAACGCCAATATCTGCAATCCCATTAGCTTCCCTTTTCACAAAAATATTCAGGTTCCAGTTGGAAATAGTATCAAAATCTGCTGCAAAAGTTCTTGCTTCAGTTTTTTGGGATTGCCATCGAGTAATCAAGATTGATTTGCTGGATAAGAGTGGAACAATAACTGGAAATTATTACTTGACGTTACTGACCACTCTACGAGAAAAAGTTGTCCAAAGCTGTTTTGCTTTTGCATGCTAGAAATCCACTATGATGTAGTTTCTTTTTTATATCAGAATCAATGCTACGAGTTTGTTGATGCAGTTCATGATATGATTTCGTCAGATCCTTGACGAATTGGGCTAGAACCAATATCTGAGGCACCGAATATTTCATATGAAGGCGTCCATCAGCTATATTATGGACGTCAATTTCGACAAATTTCTGCAAAATGGATTTTCAAACGTATGAATATTGATCAGAAGCATGCAAGGTTGAAAGCATCACATTCGAACTGTGCTCGGTTTGAAAATGATGCAGATTTCTTTAACCATATTGTCAGTATGGATGAAACTTACATTTCTACAACCCAGAAACAAAGCAACAATCGATGGAATGGAGACAATTTGGTTCTCCAAGGCCTAAGAAGATTCCTGTTTAAAAATTTGATGGAAAAGCTCTTGCTTCAGTATTTTGGGATTGCCATCGAGTAATCATGATTGATTTTTTGGGTAAGAGAGGAACAAAAACTGGAAATTATTACTTGACGTTACTGACCACTCTACGAGAAAAAGTTTTTCCAAAGCTGTTTTGCTTTTGCAAGACAATGCACCTGCATACAAATCGATGCATGTGATTTTGTCAGATCCTCGTCGAATTGGGCTAGAACCAATATCTGAGGCACTGAATATTTCATACGAAGGCGTCCATCAACTATATTATGGACGTCAATTTGGACAAATTTCTGCAAAATGGATTTTCAAACATATGAATGTTGACCAGAAGCATGCAAGGTTGAAAGCATCACATTCGAACTGTGCTCGGTTTGAAAATGATGCAGATTTCTTTAACCATATTGTCAGTATGGATGCAACTTACATTTCTACGACCCAGAAACAAAGCAACAATCGATGGGATGGAGACAATTTGGTTCTCCAAGGCCTAAGAAGATTCCTGTTTAAAAATTTGATGGAAAAGCTCTTGCTTCAGTATTTTGGGATTGCCATCGAGTAATCATGATTGATTTTTTGGGTAAGAGAAGAACAAAAATTGGAAATTATTACTTGACGTTACTGACCACTCTACGAGAAAAAGTTGTCCAAAGCTGTTTTGCTTTTGCAAGACAATGCACCTGCATACAAATCGATGCATGTGATTTTGTCAGATCCTCGTCGAATTGGGCTAAAACCAATATCTGAGGCACTGAATATTTCATACGAAGGCGTCCATCAACTATATTATGGACGCCAATTTGGACAAATTTCTGCAAAATGGATTACCAAATGTTTGAATGTTGACCAGAAGCATGCAATGTTGAAAGCATCACATTCGAACTGTGCTCAGTTTGAAAATGATGCAGATTTCTTTAACCATATTGTCAGTATGGATGCAACTTACATTTCTACGACCCAGAAACAAAGCAACAATCGATGGAATGGAGACAATTTGGTTCTGCAAGGCCTAATAAGATTCCTGTTTAAAAATCTGCTGCAAAAGTTCTTGCTTCAGTTTTTTAGGATTCCCATGGAGTAATCATGATTTAGGGTTCGAATTACTCGATTTCTTCCAACAAAGAGGTGATAGGAGCTGTGGAGACCTGGTTTGCAGAACAAGATCAAAATTTCCTTTCGAAATGTTTAGAGAGACGTTGCAGATTTGGTTAAAGAAGTATACAACGAATGACAATCATAAAATAGGCATTAGAAACGGTCCGATCCGAGGCTATATCGGGCATAGAATTTATAATACCAGGACTATAACCGTATATAAGCTGTATTATTATCCTGCAGTAATAGATACGATAATTTGATAATAAATAAACAAATAAAGATGTCGTACAAAGCAAAACGATTAAACTAAAACAATAAATACCCATTACATGAACATAAAAACACAATTAAAATTTTACGAGTCTCGAAGAGTGAAAATATACGTATTACGTCTCAAATGCTTTGACTTCGAGACACACTACAGTGGACACTACTCCCATAATATCCGTTTCAATGTTATGCATGTATTCCTCCTGGCGGTCATGTTTATTACCTGCATATTATATATTTTTTATCCCCGGATTTGAATACGTTAACAAATAAGCGAAACGTTGACATTGAAAGAGGGTTTTAACATCCGCCGAATGGTGTTGGATATTATAGTGTAATAAAAAATAATAAAAGAACTAGTTGCACAATATCACGAATTTATAACTGTTATGCTATTTATGGCGTCAAGAATATTTGAAAAATTCACACAAATAAATATGAATAAATATTTACAACGTTAATCATATTATGTATTTGCATTTTTAATATGGTAGTGACAGTATAATGTAAAACAAATCATCGTAAAAAAATGTAAATGTCTTATCAAACGTTATCATTATCACTAAGATTCTCTAGTCTAGACAAGATTAATGGGAGTATCATATTACCAATTGTGCATAGTAGGGTAAATGTAATCGTATGCATTTTATAAACATGCTGATAATATTTGTCAACTCATATAGAAGATAGGTACTGTTCTATTATTCTACATATCATCACACTTTTGTTAGGATCTTATTTTTAATTACATTTTAACGTTAATATATTTGGCCATGGTCTTGAACGATACTAAAAGCTCCAATGAACATTACCAACATTAACCATCCAGATAACAACTACTCACGAAACAATCTCCCTACAGGGATTACTCTTATTCCTTGCAGGGAGATTGTCTTTGTCTTGTGAAGTAATTCCTATCCATTTTCTAGCAATACAGAGGAAGAATTTGCATGAGATTGCAGCAGATTATTCCTCCTCTTATAAGATGTGTGCATTAAGAAAATGGGACTAAACTAAACTATGAAGCAGACGTTCGTCTGATTAATTGCATTGGGTCTATAGAAGGACGATGCCAAACACACAATTTTTAAGTATCCAAGATGGGAAGCACAACAGAGATGGTGCAGCCAAGCGATCACATCTGACATCACCAAAATAATGATAACGAGAAAATCTAACTGGAAAGTTGGAAGAACCAACACAGGGGCATATAACCTCAGAGAGAAGGATAGTGACGATCCAGCCCACCTAGAAAATGTAGTTCCTGGGGGGACGAGAGTGGAATCGTGAGGATTTCCTTCAGAGACAAAAAATTAATACCGTTAACAAATCATTCCTTCGGTTCCTTTCGTTTTTGTTCCTCTCTCTTGTATCTAAACTAAATATTTGTTTCAATCAAAAGCAGACATCCCAAGCAAAGCCAAAATTGGTTAAAACAAGAGAAATGCAAAGTTAGAAACTTCTTAGAATTTTGGGCTCTATTAGGCTTAGGCTGCCTGTTTTATTGATGTGTCTTCGATTTCTTGATGAACATTGAACTTGAGCTAAAACATGAGCTAAATGTTCTACAAAGTGTGGAAAGTGTTGAAAAATAAACTGTAATAAATGCTACAGTACAAGAGAAACGGCAAAAATAAGAATTAGTGTTGAGGTTATGTCTTTGTGTATGATTATACCAATTTACGAAAGAGGACCGACTAAACCTCAACCAATTACAGAATTAAAAAATCATTATGTTAGAGCAAACAATTGCTAACACTCAACTATAAATGAAACGCCTAGAAAACGTTTAAAATGCATTTTATTTGAGACAAATTAGACTTTTATTGTGTTGACGTGTAATCAAAATATATTCTTTCCTATACCTGATCTGAAAACGAGGCCAGTCTGTTAAACCATTAATAGAAACAGAGTCTCTTATTACTATCCCATCTTAGATTCATTGACTTAACTAATTTAAAACTAATAACATTGATTTGTAATGGTTGTGGTGGTCAAAAAAACTTCCACATTATCGACATCTTGCAGCGTATCATGTTTTTTGGAGTGCTGACAAGATACTCAAGAAGTACTGGAATTAGACAAAAATTTGAACCTATATAATATCAAAAAATCTTCAGAAACCTATAACAAACTGACAAGTATCAAAGATTTCTACAGAGAAAAAAGAAAAATGTTGTATAGCTCTATTGGGTTAGCGGTTTATAAAGATGATGTTTAATGGTAGAATCTTCTGAATTGTTGAGTTTTTTCAAAATATTTTGAAGTGAAATGTTGAATGAACCAGAAGAAGGAAAGAAGAAACTGAATGATGTGATTGTATTGATAACATATAATAATTTTTTGACATTGTTTTTGATAAAACTAATATTTTTATTTTAAGGAACCGAATCTTAACAAATCCGGTCATATCCCACAAATATTTAAACAAAGACAGATTTATCTATGGGGATTATGCATCAGTTAATAAGGTCAATGTGTTCGTCCTTTGATATAAACGTTACTGCTGTTTTTCTCGAAAACTTATTCATATGGAATTTTTGCCTAAATCGTCCACAATTGTGATCACATCATCATTCGCAATTCCCACCTGTCAAATGTATTTCACTACTTGTCAAAAAGATTCCCATTTTGGCAAATCTGTTTCATTATTGTGTTTCATTTTATTGTGTCAACTATAGCAAGGTAAATTGAATAGGTAGTATAGAGATTAAGAAAATATTAAAAAGTAATGGACCTATTCATTTTCGATTTATTCTGAATTTTTTTAGACCTACGAGGGAGCGTTTTTATATTCGCGGAATGAGCGGCTTGTAGGGGGGTGATTAGGCGCCTTGGGAGCGTGGCCTGTGCAGCGACTCATAATTAGTATAAATACGAAGTTTCATTGTTATTAGACAGTTAGTCTTTGAGCTATCGTCAACCAAGTAACCAACCAAGTAACAACAGCGCGTAGAATGTTCGCGTGCATCTTTGGACCTCTGTAATGAGGACAAGGATGGTGTATTAGGTCGAATTGTTACTGGAGACGAAACTTGGGTTCATCACTATGAACCTGAGTCCAAACAAGACTCCATGCAGTGGCATAAAAAGGGCACAGCACCTCCCAAGAAATTTAAAGTGTCACAATCAGCTGGGAAACTCATGGCAACGGTATTTTGGAACTTGGAAGGAATATTGTTGATTGATTATAAAGATAAAGGTGTTTCTATAACCGGAGAATATTACGCTTCAATATTAGAGCGACTAAAAGAAGCCATTAAAGAGAAAAGACGGGGAAAATTGACGAAAGGTGTGCTGCTTTTGCACGACAACGCGCCCGTCCACAAGGGCCGCGTTGCGTTAGCTACCCTGCATAAGGTGGGCTTCGAAATTGTGAATCACCCACCCTACAGCCCAGACTTGGCCCCGAGTGAGTATTACCTGTTTCCGAAAATGAAAAAAGAGCTGCGGGGTAAAAAATTTACTGCCGATGATGAAGTCAAGGAGGCCGTTTCGGCGTATTTTGCAGATAAAGAGAAATCATTTTTTTATGAGGGTATAAATAAATTAATTGAAAGATGTGAAAAATGTATCCGTCTTGCAGGTGAATATATTGAAAAAGAAAAATAATTTGGTTTTTTTATTTCCACCCCTTATCTCCCATTCCACGAATATAAAAACGCTCCCTCGTATATGGCTAAAAGAAAACTGTACGGGCGTTGGTCTTAAAGCGAACTTTTAATGGTTGTTCAAGCTTATAAAAATGAGGACCTTGGTTTGAGGTTTATATCCCTCCAATGATAATTTTTAACAGAAAGAGATTCAACAACGATTTAGAAATTCAAGCATCGCACAGCAGAAATTTGGATGCAAGTTGTTTCGCTCGTGATACTGGAATAATATTAGTTACTACAGTTGCCTGGGCGCAAGAAACTTTTCTTCGTCAATATTAAGGGGACAAAATAAGCCAAAATGCAGATTTGTAACTTGCTCAATGAATGCTTTCCGTGCTTCTGGTATTTGGCCTGTTAATCGACATGTCTTTCAATATAGCCAATTTGTACCATCAGATATTTTTCAGCCTAAACCAAGTACTGAGTCTGAGCCAATACAGTTCTGCATGAAGTGTCACCGCCTCCAAAATTGAATCCACAACCAGGACAATCATCTTCTCGAGTTATAGGACCTGCCCAGAAAACTAGATCAGTAACAAGCAAGGAAAATCTTTTAAAACTGCAACAAAACAAGGAAAAACAATCAAAATTTGGACAAAAATACAAAAGAGACAAATCAAGACAACATGATTTTGTTTTATGTGTGAGGAAGAAAAAGAATACATGATCCGGTGCATAAAATGTCACATTTGGATGCACATAAAATGTGCTGAAGTAAGAGCAAATATCAAGAAATATTATTGCATTAACTGTATGTAATGGTCCAACAAGGGCAACCGGTGGTCTAACCTGGAAGACTGATTGCCTTGATTGTTGGACCAAAAACACACATTTTCCTAATGTATTTTTTTGCATTCTAAATTATATTTTGAATATTCATAATAAATTTAATGTCCTATTATCGTTTTCATAAAAAATATGTGGCTAGGCTACTCTCCCCTACAACTTAATTAGCAATGGACAAAACCCAATTGCAGTTAGCTCATATCAAAGTTTGTTGTGATCTATTTTATAGATGATCAAACTGCACAAAAAAAAATCTAGCTGTCCTCTACTTTTCAGTTAAAAATGACAGAATTATTTGTTTTATTTGTAAAGAAACTGAACCCTTTAATAGATTAAATATGACAATACAAAATGATTCATCAATGAACCTCAATCAATTCTTGTAATAATTGAAGCAAACACTGGGTCTAGAGCAGTGAGATGGTTTGAAAAACTTAATATCAACCGAAATCAAACACTATTATTTAGAATCCACTCCTGCGTTTTCAATGGTTAAAGATTGTGTTGCACAAATCATGATCCTTGTAGCCGATGTCCAAGAACTATTACTGTCCCGGATTTGATTGAAGAAATTCATCGCATCATTTTGGATGAACGTCGAGTAAAAATGCCAGAGAGTACACAGAATTTCAATTGAAAAATTGGAAATGAAAAAATGGTTTGAACCATTTGAACAGTTCTTGTGACCTATTGGCACATTTTCACCGCAATCGTCCGCAAGTGCTTGACAACAAATGAATAGATCACTTTCAGATCGATATGTTGACAAACATTTTTGTTCAACATCCATTGTTATAAACGTTTTTTGCTGTTTTTCTCGAAACTTATTCATATGGAGATGTCCGCTTTTGTATAAATCGTTTTCAATAGGGAACAAGACATATCGCTCGTCCAATATTACAACGTTCTAAGAAACATAATGTTAGAATTGAGGAAATCGAGTTTGAAAATTCTTCGATTTTAAAAAGGACAACTTTTCTGATTGATTTATTTATGCGTTTTGGTTCGATTGGATGTAAATAGAATGGGGGAAGAAGGAAGAAATATTTACCAGGGGTTCTCGCAATTGTTACTAAAAAAAAAAAACAATATACAACTTTGTTACTCCTAAGAAAAAGCATAATGTGCTTGAAGGGACATTAATCATTAAGTAGGCATCAAAGGAATTTAAAACTCCGTTTAGAGCAATTTTGATTCATGAAGAGGAAGAAGAGGCTGTCCTCGAGGGAACACCAAAATGGCAAAATATTATTTAGATTGGATATACAGTCTTCTTGAGAGAAATGTCACTATACAGGGTGTTTTAGAAGTAACGGGACGATCATTTACGTTTAAATTGAAGTAACATTTTGTGGATTTTTGTCCAAGAAATATTCCCTCTTATTTGCTGAATTTTCTATGGAAGGCCGAGAAAGGGGGGTGATTAAGTTTGTATAAAAATTTAAAAAAAATTAATAAAAATCCAACGAAATTCAAGAAAAATATTCTATTCGGACAATAAAGTTTGTAGAAAAAAAATTATACTTTTCTTAAATTTTGTCGAATTTTCTAATTTTTCAAAATTTAATATCTAAGGGGATGGTACAGTTTATATAGGAAGAAATATTTTGCCTTGAATTTTCATTAATTTTCCATACAAATCTTACCAGCCTCTTAGTAAACGTTGAATTTTTTTAAGGGGGTGGTTTGTATAAAAAAAAAGATTATTGCATATATAAGTTTTACCACCCCCTTAGAAAAAATTCAATAACTTCTAAGTGGATGATAAAGTTTGTAAAAAAAAAATATACTTTTCCTTGAGCTTCGTCGAATTTTTTTAATTTTTCAAAATTCTATTAAAAAGGGGGCGGTATAGTTTGTATAGGAAAAAATAATAATTTTTCCTTAATTTTTATCATTTTTTTAATTATTTCAAAAATATGTTTTCCTATACCCCTTAGAAGTTGAATTTTAAAATATTCAAAAAAAAATTAATAAAAATTCGACAAAATTCAAGGAAATCATTTTTTTACTACAAATTTGACTACCCTTTTAGAAAGCATTGAATTTTTTTAAGGGGGTAATAAAATTTGAGTTTTTATTAATAATTTTTTTGATTTTTCAAAATTCAACTTCTCTGATTCAACTTCTGTGATTATCCCATCGTAAATAATCGGGAATTAATCCGTAAATTTTATTTCTACGTTATGTCGTTTCACAAAACTGTTCGATTAAATTTCTTCACAATTTCAAACGGACAAATAAACGCGCCATTCGCGTCACTAGTCTAAAATCATGGGAATATTTTATTATTAACAGTTGGGAACAGTGTGGTAGGTTCGCTACCGAGTTTTAGGTTAGAAGTACTTAAATGAATCAATATTAATGACTTTTACCCTGTCAAATTTTTGACACATTTAAATTACAAAATCAGCCATGTCAACATAAAGTTTTAAAGTATTTTCTAACCTAAATTAGAGGAGTTTAGATTTGATTATTTATTCAACATGTTGGAGTCACAACGCAAAAAGTTCGTAATCGAAAGTTACTTCAGAGCCGGTGGAAAATTAGATAATAAATAATGTCATGATTGTCGTTAAAGATTGTGACGTCAGATATATTATCATGGTAGCCAATAACTGAAAAATACATCGAAATTGCAATCAAGCCAACAGAAAAAATACTCTATGGTACTTCGTGACGTCAGTAGTCTTTTACTTCGGCGCTGAAAAACGAAACTAAACATTTATATCTCAATGAATAATAAAGATATGGCAAAATAAAATAATACGGGTCAATTTTTTTTTAATTCATCTACGTGTTTAGATATAATTTGAAAAATGTTCCTGTTTCTCATTGTGATTTTTGCGCCTGTCGTTTGTAATTCTCGGTAGTCAAGTGTATTTCATTACTTGTCAAAAAGAATCTCCGTTCGGCAAATCAATTTCATTATTTGTCAATTGTGTTTCATTTTATTGTGTCAACATTGGCAAGGCAGATTGCATATCGAATTATTATTAAAATGATAACCTATCTGCAAAATAGATAGTATTTCACTTGTATTTATTCCTATTGGACAACCCCATGTGTAATATATCGGAAAGATATATTAAGACCTTGCTAGACAGTAATTACAAATATTTACATCAAATGAACAATCATTATGGTTAAAGTAGTTGAAGGGATAATTAATAATAATTTCTCAAATTACATTTTACACTGGCATATTACCACCTAGACCTTGGTCATCTGTTTTACAGTGGCGTAGCCAGGGGGAGGACCCGAGGGGCCCGGGCCCCCTCCGAAATTGTACTGTATCCATAATTCGAATTTTATTGAAAAATATTAAAATATTTATTTTTATAAAATAGATCTGAGGAAAATAAGTATCTATTGCAACACTGCACAGTGCACACACACAGAGTTGCCAGATTGGGCGATTTAACGCAATTTGAGCGACTTCTAACACAAAATTGCGACAACTTTTTTGTAGAAATCGCAATTCGCAAATTGAGCTATTTCAAATTGTTCAGGTTGCGTTTAATTCGATTAATTTTATTATTTACTTCATTTTACTTTAGTTCTTCTGCCCTTTTGGGCCCCTCCCAAACCAAAATTCTGGCTACGCCACTGTCTGTTTATACTCATGTAGAAATAAATTGAATAAAGTACATGCTACATTTACTAAGAAACAAAATAAACAGAAAAGAAAACGTGTTAGTTATGTTGTCAGGCAATTGATTGTGATTAAAGCATTGCCTTCTCAGTTGATTCTTTATATCCATATAAAGATAAATCGTTTTCATTTTAGTTTGGGCATTTAATTGTTACTTAATTATTATTTTTTTTTTTTACTTAAAAATGAAAATTAGAAATATTAAATTTCTAATTTCCATTTTTAGGTTCCGAAGAACTACTTAATATGTAGAGATATTTAAAATACTCTTAAGATTTTGCTGCCTAAACCAAACTGAAAATCCACCCATTACAATGGAGTTATCGTCAACATGCAAGATTTTTTAGTATATAAGATACATAAACAAAGTTAGACTGTTTTAATCCATCTAGCCACATCTAGAACTCCTAGTAAAATATGATTTAAAATCGGTAGATCGTTTAAATTTAGTTTAGGGTCTTAAATGTGTCAGTGTCTTAACCGAATTGTTGTCACAACTGTTGTTAAGAGAATTGTTAAGGTCAAGTCAGAATCTTTGTACATCTATTAGTTCTTCTTCTGAGCAATCACTTCAATAAATATGTGTTTAAATTTTTACTACATGACAAGCACAGGTGCAAGTGCTTGACAAGAAATGGATCAAGTCTTATTTTTGCATGACGGATATTCATAGGTATAATATGAATGAGTTGTAAAGTAAATGTTTTTAACATTGAACTAATGTCTCTTTGAGTAAAAGGCTTCGTAAAAGAATTTGTTAACTTATTATTTAGTTAAATTAACAGAAATATCTTTTCGATTAAATTTATTGCCGGGTAATGGGAGAAGAAAATCGGGAAAGCATCTTAGTTTAACTGAAAATAAGTTAAACATTAAATTAAAGAAGAATTTTAAACTAAAAACGCTAAAAACGAAATCAAAATATTAAAAAGCGTACTAGGAATCATCAGAATAAGAACTTTGACGCTCTTTTGGAAAATGAAAGTAATAGAAATGTGTTCAAGGAAAGTTTGTCGTTTGTAATGGAGTGCAAAATTTTGCAAAGTTCAAATTCACGGAAGATATTAGTGTTATAAATGAAGATCAATTTCAGTTTTAAAAAATGAACAATACAGGTTGCAAAATTAAAAAAACAATAGAAAAATTATATTAAAAACGTGTTTTAAACCTTAATTAAAAATGTTCTTTTATGAGTATTCAAAATAGTGGCAACTATACGAACGATAAGTGTTTAGCCTTTACACAGAGTGTCCCAATACACCGATAAATTTTAAGGGGTGGTAAGATGTTATCCTAAACATTTTTTGTAATATAATACCAAAACCATTTCTCCTTTTTTATTCTAGTAAACAAAAAATGTTTGTTTTGATGTCCTCTACCACCCCTTAAAGTTTGTCGGTGTATTTTTGGGACACCCTGTATACTAAACAGATTAAAAAAAGAAAGTTTAGTCTATTTTTGACAGTACACCAAAATGAACATTTCTTGCGATTCTTATAATAATTGAAACAAAAACTGAGTTTAGAGCAGTGAAATCATTTGAAAAGATTAACACGAATCTAAATTAAATAAATCAGATCTGGATTCGACTCTATTAGAATCCCCGTGTTGCACAAATTATGATCCCCGTAGCCGACGTCCAAGAACTATTATTGTTCTGGATTTGATTGAAGAAGTCCAGAAGAATTAGAAAATGAAAAAATGGTTTCAATCATTCGAGTGTTTCTTGCGATCTATTGGACACATTTTCACCGCAATCTGAAGACCTTTATACGTCGTTTCATGACCGTCAATGAAAACTAGATCCACCAAATTTTCCGTCACTAAAGAAGGTAAAAACGGTTTCGTCCGCAGGTCGATTACTTAGAAAAAAGGGGAGAAAAATAAATGTGGAGTATTGTCGAAATTCTTTGCAACAATTTAGCGACAAAATCGAAGAGAAACAGCCTCAATTGATAAAGAAGAAAGTGCTTTTCCACCAACATAATTTATCTGCGATTGCAATTGCAATAAATTGGGAAATAGTGCCTCATTCGCTCTATTTCCAAGATTTGACTCCGAGAGATTAAAACTAATTTAGAATAAAATGTCTTTTGTTTCATTGTTAGGACTCTTTTTAAAGTTAAAAATATCAGTTAACAAAATTAAACATTTAGAATCTTTAGCAAGCAATCTAAGCTTTCATCGTTAAATAGTTTTTTCATGTCAATTTCCTTTTAATTCATTCATTCTAATTATTGAGATAATCATAATTATTCATGAATATGTTAATATTTATACATAAATATACATATAAAACAAGAATTCTATAAGCTTACCCGCACAGCATATATGTCCAATAGGAAAATATCAGATGCTTGCCTAATTTTATCTTCTTTCTCTTCTGTTATTTATTCTTTGTGTATTAATCACTCAAATCACGCCGACAAAAAAAAAAAAAAAAAAAACACCTTAGTTTCTCAATCTCAATTCAAACTCTCACAGATCTCATAAATATACAAAACAACAGAAAAAAAAAATCAGAGCTTATTCATACAAAAGACATATTATAGTAAAGCTCCCCGATATAAAAACTACCGAACTATACTGAGGTTTAGACCGATGCAAGAACAAACTGAAGACTGTGGGCTAGAAACTGGCGCTCCGCCCAACAGCATCGGGTAGTGGGGTTAACCGTAGAGATAGAGATAGAGAGAAAGAGAGAAGGAAGATTTCAATATTCCCTCTTATATTACCATAAATTTGTGGTCGATATCTTGCCGTGGAACAGGTCCCATTCGTTTTGCATATTTTTCTTGTTCCTTTTTCCCCCCAGTTTTCTTTTTTTTCTTTTTATTTTGGTTTACTTGTCCGCCTCGTGAAAGCCATAGGGCCGGGCTCTATTTTTATTGAAATCTTCTCTTGTTCGTCTGCGGACTAGCTTGGCTTCGTTCGATCGGATCCCACATGTATAAAACAATTAAAATTCTTTCGACGGAGACGTCGTGGATTTGCATATCGGAATTTGATGGAATTGACGCAATCTGTATATAAGTTGATAGGTATTTTACCTTATATTATGCTCGATGATTAAGAAGGAAGTGTATGTTTACCGGTACTAACCAATTGGAAATTGCTTGGAGTGTAATCAACGCTTGTGGGATTACTTTAATTAAAATCAATTTCGATATGAGTTAATGTGAATGTCAAGAGCAGGCTGTTTGGATAGAATAATTTTCTAACCTGTTTTTTTTTTTTTGTACAAACATTACATACGTGAGTCGATGTAAACGTTACGTAAACATGAACATTTTGCTTAATTCGACTCGTTTATATTTAACTTAGCTAATAACAGGTCGAATATTGGCTTTGAGGATTGGAATTGATTTTCTGTAAAATTTTCAGCGATAGCAGCAATGTTTCGGACTGACTCGACGGTATAACTTAGCCATTTTGCTCAAATTTTGGATTAGCTTTACAATGGATTTCAGAGTATTGCTACCGACCAAAAACACCACGAACTGTCTCGGCGAAATTTTCAACGTGTATCGTGCCGTTTCCTTAAATAGAATAATTCAATTATTACTGACACGTATCAAAGATCAAGAAAAAAATTAAAAATAATATTATGCAATAGGGTAAGTCCGGGATAGATGGACCACATTATTTTAAAGTTACATTTTTCATATTGTATGCAACTTAAACGTTACAAAATTTTATTTTACCATCTATATACATTACTTAACAATATTGTTCACGTCTTTGAATGATACATAGCCTTCTACGTCAATGCCTCTTGATTCAGAAGAAGATTTAAGTTCTTTATTTTTTTGCAGTTTCTTCGTTTGAACGATTTTTTTTCACATTTCTTATTGATCTTAATATTCTTGTTTAGTTTCTTCTCCTTTTTTTTTCAGAGACTGAATATTTTCTGGTGAGCTTAACACAACTGATACAGTTCGAGCCCTTCTCTTTAATGTTTCTAACTTACTGGCACAAGGCACTGGATGTATTTTATCCAATAGCTTTGAGGGAGATTCTTTTTCAGACACTAAAACCATATCACTCCTTGAACTAGGGCCAGAAAGAGCAAGTAAATCATTTAACAAATTACTAGGCCTAGCATTAAGTTGTTAACCATTTGCTGATGAGTTGTTGTTTTCTAAAAACAATAGCAATAGCCGTGAGTCAGTTGTTTCACATAGAAAACCAAAGTCTGGTATCGCTTGGGACTCAAAAGGAATTATGCCACAGACATGTTCTAAAACCTCTAACACCATTATCTACGTTTGCTGACTTCCCCCAAGCCAAGCTAAGTAACATGCCAAACTGTAGTCGTGGGGTTATTTGTCATGTGACTGTTGCAGGCAGAATAGTAATTAGGTACTCTTCAAAGACTTGGAGAAAGCGCGGTCTAATGGCTGTAGCCAATGGCTTGTATGCATTAGAATTATTTCATTATTTTCTGCAAATTCCAGCATTTCAACACAAGTTGTATGTGATGTATGGCTGTCAAGGAGGAGAAGAACTTTTCCCGCTGACTTCCTTGGTGTAAAAGGATTTTTTAGTCAATCAAAAAACAGTTTAGCATTAACATAGCTAGGCAGATTACCACAGCGCCTGGTGGTAAACCATCACAAAATCCTTGCTTCAGATTTTTTCCCTTCATAATGCAATGGGGTGGCAAAAACATACCCTCCTTACACATGCTAATACGGAAATGGTTTCACCTTTTTTACCCTTTAATTGCAACAACTTTACCTGGCTTGTTATTCAACTGTAAACCAGTCTCGTCCATGTTGAACACATTCTCTGGTTTGTCAATTAAGCTATGTTCCTTTAAAACATCTCCTAACAGCTTAAAGTAATCCTCAACTACTTTTTTATTTAGCCCTTCGCCTCAGATTGACGAATAGTAATTTCTGGATTTCGAGCAAGAAATAAAGTAAACCAGTCATAGCCTGCTTTTTTTGGATTCCGTGTTAAAATTATGTTTTAATTTCAAACTTTTGCCAAATCATAAGCCATGGAACGAACAGAGTCCCTAAGTAGGAGTAAACCCACGTGACTGCAATTTCTAACTATTAGTTTGTGCTTCACTATTTTTTTCGCATTCTCAGCGCCCAATAATGAACATTTACCCAAAGAGCCTTTGCAATAGTTTTTAGATTTAAGACGCCTTTTCAAAGTGGTTTTTGGAATCCCAAATGCTTTGCTCCGTTTATGCCAATAAATAAATTGGACCAACTATCCCCAAAACAATTCCATTCGGCAGGCGAGAATGGATGATATTTTCTTTCATGATATTATGTTGAAATCGTGTAAACTAACTACTCACGGTTAAATGCTAGTTTTGTGTAATAAACTTTTCTACTTACCCAAAGTTATCAATTTAGATACCGAAGATATCACTACTGTCTTTAATTTTTAAGATCATCATATCTCCTACTCATTACTGATACTACAGATCGTATCGTTCTCATACTGATACAAGCTACAATCCTGTAATGACTGAGTTGTCATTCACAAATACAAAGAAACAAAAATGGACCAAGGATAGAACCCTGCGGGAACCCCTGCTCCACGATTCGCGATGCAATCCACTCTGTAGATTTCTTTGCATAATTCACTCCTGATTGAAGAAATAAAGTTATGGGTATTATGTTTACTGTAAATAACTTCCTTGAATAATATTCATTGTCGTATCCAACAATTACATATCTCCCTTCCTTACACTCAATGTTGCAAAGTTTTGCTTTCTTTTTTTCTTTATTATGCCTTATTAAATACTGTCGTTTTCTTTTCAAAAAATTGTTTTGCCTTTGTAAATGGTACACATTTCCTAAACGGTTGAGGAAGACTTTTCCTCTTCTTTTTCTTTCCTGATTCCTGTAGACGTTAGATACATTTAGATGTAGATAGATAGATAGTGTTGAAAATCTCTTTATTGAGTATTTTAAAAATAAATTTTACACGGCAGATACGTCTTGACTGGCAATTCCAGTTAATTCAATCAACAACCTTTTCAACCAGATCAGCCACTGATTTTTATCGCTAGACTGCAATACTTCTGAATATGAATTTGGACCCTTGCAACTGGTGATAGGAGATCCAGCCATACACACAT
The DNA here is from genome assembly GCA_023690525.1 of Holotrichia oblita. Classification (NCBI taxonomy): domain Eukaryota; kingdom Metazoa; phylum Arthropoda; class Insecta; order Coleoptera; family Scarabaeidae; genus Holotrichia; species Holotrichia oblita. The sequence continues at coordinate 188,101,742 of CM043017.1, forward strand.
AATCTCCACTAGTCATCCATCCTGGTTTCTTCTTTTCACGTTTGCCTTTTCGTCTCTTTTGATCATGTTCGGTGTCTTTTTCTTCTTCATCTGATACTTGACTTCCTCCGGAACATGATGCCGTATCGGATTCTTCTTCAATGATATTTCCTATGCTCGTCCTGGCGGACTGCTTCGGTCCTGTTCACATCGGGCAAGGTTTCTTCACATGGAACTTCAAACTCTGCAATGCCGGTGCGCAGATTGCAAACAACTTCAGGTTTGAATTTTACGTCGTGACTTAGTACGATTTTCTTCTGAGAAGGAATCCAGATCCCAAATCCGTCTGTGTCGTTCACATACCCAACTAGATGTCCATGAACAGCCTTGTCGTCAAATTTGATCGGAAATTTTTGTTTACATGCACGTAGCATTCAGTACCAAAATTCTCAAATGATTTAAGTTTCCTACGATCGTCCATACTACAGTTCATATGGAAATTTGTTTTGAATGAAAGACTTCCCCAGTGCGATTCAAAAGATATGTGGCAGTATTACATGCTTCTGCCCACAGTTCTTTTGGCAACTTTAGAATTGAGCATAGAACGTGCGCATTCCACAATGGTGCGGTTTTCACGTTCGGCAACACTATTTTGCTGTGGTGTGTAAGATGGAGCAATGCAATGCTCTATACCTCTTTCTGCTAGCAATTCAGACACTTTCTTGTTATCGAACTCTTTTTCCTCCATCGCACCTGAACTGTTTGATAACATGGCCATTTGTCTTGCCTTCATTCAAAACTGTTTCAGGACGGTGCTGACCTTCACTTTTCTGCTTCAAAAAGAAAACTCGGCGAAACTTGCTGAAATCATCTTTGAAGCAAACGTAGTACCGCGCTTTTCCGAGAGACATCGTAGACATGGGTCCATTCACATCGGCGTGGATGGTCTATTCATTCGATTCCTGAATGGTAATCGATGCATTTTTCCCAATGCACATCCATCGCAGAATTCTTCGTTGCACCCTTCCACCTTGATGTTCATCTTCTTCAAGACGCTTCACATGTTGTTTATGTTGATGGCCAAATCTCTCGTGATAAATTTGTAGTGTGTCCGACGATGTCACCAAATTTACTTGAATAGGTTGTGCAGCTTTTACAACGCATATATCAAGTACGTATAGACCACGGCTGACATATCCAGTCATCATCGTTTTTCTTGTGACTTTGTCTTTAACTTTTACAATTTTATCATCAAGTTTTGTATAAAAACCTTTTTCGTGCGGCTGCTTTTACGGGGAACAAATGTGCACTTGCTTCAGGAACATAAAGAACATTTTGTAATTCAGCATTTTTCCAGACATTATTCAAACGCACTTGAATTTCCACAGTTCCCTCTCCATGAGCTAGAATGCTTAAATCTTCTGAGGAACAGCGAACTTTGAATACGATACAAAATATTGTTTATTCGTAGTGACATGATTGGTAGCTCCACTGTCGCAGTACCACTTGTCGGCTTGAATATAGTTATCGATTGAGACACTAAAAACACAAGACAAAAAGCAGTTTTGTTTTCGTACTGATTCTTCACAGGACACTCTGCTGCCCAATGACCTAACTGCTTGCATTTATGACAGGGAAATTTCTCTTTTGCACGTTTAATATTTTTCTTCGATTTTTCACCATTGCCACTTTTATTTTGCTGATTCTTTCTCTTAAAATCACCGCGTACAACAAACGCAGCTGATTCCACTATGCTTTGATCACGCAATTCAATCGTGCATAATTTTTCAATCAACAACAAATTCACACTTTGATTTGCCGACGGAATTGTGCCCCACAAATCTTTAAAATTGTCATACTCTTTCCCGAGCGTAGATAAAATTCTACCATTTAAAATTCTTTCGGACAAAACATATTCCTTGTGCTTTTTCAATTCGTCGTTTAAATCCACGAAAAGCTTCTGCAACTTCCGCAACATGTGTGCTGATATCTTCTTTGTCGTCACGATGAACACGAAAAAAGGATTCGATCAACATGTTTAATCGTTGCGTACTGCTACGTTCGAATCGCGCACATAATTTGTCCCAAATTTCACTTGCGTGAACGCATGTTAACACGAGCTCGGCAACAGATTTTCCTGCTAACAAACTTGCTGCTTTCGCATCATCCTTGAACCACTGTTGACGCACGGCCTTTTGTTCTGCAGTCGCGTTTTCCTGTAGTTCAGGACACTCACGTGTTCCGTAGACAATGTCTTCAAGTGCATACGCCCAAAATAACATAGACATTCCATTGCGCCCAATCTTCAGGCCCTTCGAGTTTATCCACTTGTATTTTATACTCACTACTACCGGTAGCCATTTTTTAAACTCACACAAAATTCAAATCGGCACGAGTTTACAAACTTTCCACTGGCAAATCTTCGTAGAAAATATTTATGACCAAAATAAAACACGTTTGCAATTATTCACGCGCGATCTGGGCCCATAACCTGTTGAAAATCTCTTTATTGAGTATTTTAAAAATGAATTTTACACGGCAGATACTTTTGTGACATATGTATGCAAACTGTCATATTGAAGACTTACTTGAATACGCACTTGATTTAAAGTTACACTGTCCATATATTTTTCTTTTAAATATCAACAGTAAATGTTGCTTAAACCATTAACATCACTGCGAACAATATTTTATAAAAATATCACAGGAGTGTCACAGAAATCACGAAGAAAAAGAAGAAAACAGTCTATAAAATAGCATTGTAATAAATTTGGCTTTTAATTTTTAAACATAACTCTATTATTTTGGTGTTATTCAGGTTTTGTCCATTCTGTTATTCAGCATTTTGAGACATTAGCGTGTTACATTGGTTAAACTCTTAAAGCTTTTCCGCATTTGTGCCGCTTTCAACTACCATTTAAGTTTTTTAATGTTCTCCCGTGTCTTCTCCTAGCTTTCTTACCAAACCAATTTTCCATACAACTTCCAAAATACCATCAGTTGGCAAGTATGAATGCCCTCTTACTGGAAATACAACAAGCATATCTTTAATTGTGTACAACCACGAACCCAAACTATATTCATAACAATAAGGTTTTTATTCTGTCCAGAACACCCATCCGCGAAGAGTCTCACGGTTTTGCAAGTAGCAGGAAAATTAATTTTTTTAAGAAGTCTATCAACGCTGAAGACACTTCTTGTTGGAGCCACGTCCAGCAAGATTCTCTGGTCAGGTGTAAAAAACAGATTTCAGATTTACGTCTGTCACACAAAAACAGTAAAAAGCAAGCTGCCTTAAACAAAAACTTCCCGATTGGAAGTTTGGGCAATCACAGAACTTCCTTTTCTCCTTTCATCAAAAGATGAAATTATTTTGCTTTCAGTTTATGGATCCTTAATTCGATCATAATTTCTTTCTTGCAAGACCGGATCGTTGCAACGTTTTAATTCATTACGTTTACGAAAACAAAACCTACATACTTCGGATGCTGGCGATCTAAATCCAATGTTGTGTACTCAGAATCACTGGAAAAAATGTTTTTAAAAATCCCAACTTGACGTTTAATTCTTCAGTCGCTTTAGAATTATATAATTTACACAAATTCGATATGCTTTGATTAGAAGGAAGATACAATCGCTTCGATGTATTTCTGTTGTAGTGACTTTCATGTGCTTTTTAAACTATCAATGAAATGCCTAACATTTTCAAGTTTGACACTACTTCTGTGAGACCGGTGGTCGCCTCCTCTGTTTTCTTATTTCTCCTCCATCTAACCTTTATATTCGCTACTTTCAGATCCCTTTTTGAGTAATACCAAAGGCATTTTTTGCAATACACGCGATGAATTTTTTCTCACCAAAATGCCTCAAAATTTGTTAAAGCTTAAATATAGCCCCAGCAAGGGCTTTCACTTTCCAACCTCATTCTGTCTAGAACTAGATTTCCATGCTTGGTTTATACTTATGAGGAAGGCTATGTCCATAAAAACTTTTCCTTTCGGCTTTTTTTTTGGTCTGCTTTTCTTAGAATAATGGTCTCGTTTCATTTGATCCTCTGGTTTCCAGTTGTCCAGCAGCGATTTTCCCTTTTATCTAATTGAATCATCTACTGACGATTGATACCAATTTATAGGAGCCTATCGGCTCCTCCAATGTATGTTTTATAACTCTAACACGACAGTTTACTTACAAACTTAAAAAAATTGAAAGCTGCTGTTCAATCCCCTGCATTTGACATAATCTAATCCAAAATCCCATGTCTATTTATAACATAATAATGACAATTTTTCGCTAGCTTAAACAGATGAATTAGGAAACTTGCATTTGTTAAGTGTTGAGTAGACTGA